>JAPYYA010000144.1:0-20481 GCA_028533165.1 Leontopithecus rosalia | reverse complement strand
GAGTGTAAATTAGTTCAACCATTGTGGAAGACAGTGTGGCGATTCCTCAAGGACCTAGAAATAGAAATTCCATTTGACCCAGCAATCCCATTACTACGTATATATCCAAAGGACTATAAATCGTTCTACTATAAGGACACATGCACACGAATGTTCATTGCAGCACTGTTTACAATAGCAAAGACCTGGAATCAACCCGAATGCCCATCGATGATAGAATGGATTGGGAAAATGTTGCACATATACACCATGGAATATTATGCAGCAATCAAAAACGACGAGTTCGTGTCCTTTGTAGGGACATGGATGAATCTGGAGAACATCATTCTCAGCAAATTGACACAAGAACATAAAAGGAAACACCATATATACTCACTCATAGGCGGGTGATGAGCAATGAGAACACATGGACACAGGGATGGGAGTACCATAAACTGAGGTCTATTGGGGGAAATAGGGGAGGGACAGTGGGGGGGAGTGGGGGAGGGATGGCATGGGGAGAAATGCCAAATGTGGGTGAAGGGGCAGAAGGCAGCAAAACACACTGCCACGTGTGTACCTATGCAACTATCTTGCATGTTCTGCACATGTACCCAAAAACCTAAAATGCAATAAAAATAAAAATAAAACAAAAAAATTAAAAAATTTATAAAAAGAAATAATTTGCATTAACACTGCTTTGTAGATTATACAAAATGGCATGATACCTGGTTTGGTATCAGATTAACCATGATTAAAAACTACATTCAAATACTTAATAGTTGAATGATCTTGGACAATTTATCTTGGTCTCCATTTTTGTTATCTGTAAAGGGAGAATAAAAATATATAAAGTCCTGTCGGGATTAAGTAAATTAAATATAAATAATCTATTGCCATGCCTATAACAGATGGACATTTAATATATGTTAGATCCACTGCCTTGAATCTCTAGGAGTACTTCACATATCGCCTTGCATCCTTGAGAACTCAATCCTAGTAGCTCAAGAGTATAAGAATACCAAGAGGAAAAAGAAAATGTCACACTAGCTTAAGTGAGAACAATCTACAATTTTCAGTTTAATAGTTGAGGTATTTCAGTAAGATACCTATATTAGCATCACATTAAACAGGCTACATACTTATGTATGTATATATTTAAGTTGATGCTTTTATTTCAAAGCAGCAGGTTTGAGATTAAATTTCCCAAGAAAAGTGGCTTTCTAGATACAATATAAACATGACTGATGTAAACACGTATGTCTTTCACTACAATTTTGAAAAACTAAACAAACAACCCAAACAAAACCCCAAACCAGCAGGGTGCCGTGGTTCATGCCTATAATTCCAGCATTTTGTAAGGCCAAGGCAGGAAGATCACTTGAAGCCAGGAACTCAAGACCAGCGTGGACAACATGTGAGACTCATCTCTACAAAAAATTTAAAAAACAATTTTTAAAAACACCAAATATCAGGTTTATTATTTTATTGGAATTTCTCTATAGGAGGAGGGGGCAAAAATCTAAAACTTTTCCCTTTTTATTTGGAAGTGAATACTTAGGTATTAATATTGAAAGAAAAACCCTAGTCATTTGACTACATTTTAGTTGTAAGCTCTTGGATTTTACAGAGATGTGGGAATTTTTATTATAATTAGCATTTAGTTCTTGTTCCTCCTTATTTTTGTACCTTCATTAATTAACCTGGGAGAAAACATAAGGCAGGTTGCATGACAACTGAACTTTCACGGATTTGCCTTTTAAAGTGATAAATTATAACATTTAAGTAATTTATTTTCTTTTCCTTTGAAATGTTTTCTTTCCATTTTATATATATCAAATATCATTAATTTGCCATTCACTTTGTAAACCGGCAAATGCAAACAGAATTCTGTGGCTCTTCTTAAGTAGAAGAATTCTGTCAGGGAGAGACAAAAACTACTTTTTCAAGCAATATTTCACTATAAATTGTCAGGTACCTTTTAGCCCACTATAACTGGCCATTTGTCCCCTTTAGCACAAGGACATGTAAGGAAATTACTTCCCTGGTGTGGGAGAGAAGGTTCTGGGTATGTAGCAGTGTGGGACATCATGCCAGGTCTTTGTCTCCAGTGGTGGTCCTAACCAGACAGAATCAGGATTCTGGAAGATTTCTCTAACAACATGGGCATCTTCCTATCCATCATCTTGTTTCCGTTTAGGATCCTCTGCTGTTTTGCCTTAAGAAAACAAAGATGTCTCAACTCTTTTAAATGGTGAGAGAAGTAATGAGCCATTTAATTAAACACACTTACAATTTATTTCCTAGCTGGAGCATCTCTCCTCCAAACAGGTGGTCTTCCCTGACAATTGCATTTAGGGTAAGTTAAAGTTTATGCTTCCCTTTGTGAGTCCTGGAGTAGCAATAACATGGTCCTGTCATTAACATTTGGTAGAATTACTTATTTTGCTATCCTGGGAGAGACAGGCTACGATTTTATGGAACCTAACAGGAAGGATCCTGAGACCAACAACTTGAAGTGTTCACACTCATGATCCTTTACCTGCATTTGATCTTGGTGAATTTCAATAATGTTATTCACATACTATTTGCACTGTCGATCACTTACCACTGATGATCAGTTTCACAGCAGCCAAGGGGTTTCCTCCACTGAGGCAGTTTTGCTACATTTTTACATTTACATTTTTAGTAGATACAATTTCTAGTTTGGACACAGGTGCCTCAAAAGTACAATCACTTTTAGAAGCAGCTGCTCTTATTGACAAACATGCCAAATAATTTGGTGAATGGAATAACCCTACATTTCTCAGATAAACTCACCATGCTCATCCTGTGGATGAATTCAGGGCATTGAGTTGCCATTGGCCCTGTTTCCTTCTCATTTTCCTCCAGCAAATATGTATATGATACTGATAACCAACCCCATACCTAAATTACCATAAAACCAGCCACCTTTCCTTTCAGAGACAGTGTAATGATGACATCACCTTGTACAAAGGTAAGTAAGGTCTTGTCAGTAGTATGCGGAAAAATTGCTTTTATGTTTTTTCATCACGTTCAGTTCAGTTACAAGAGAAACCAGTCATTCTTAACAAGGATCATTTGAACTATGTGTGGATTATTTACCCTTTCTCAACACTCTGGAACTGTTAACATGCTCTTAAACTTATTATTCAAAGGTCTGATATATATGTTCTGGCTAACGAAGCTGGGTACCTTTAAAGGAGAGGTAGGGTGGACCTAAGTGTTTAGCATGCTTTTGATCTAATTACATTGTTTATCTCTATTACTGATTAAGGTTGATGTGTTCTAGATATTGAGATAGAGACTAGGGTCTTTATTTTTGCTATCATATTCATTCATTATTTTCTCTGGTTCTTTGACATTATCATCACAGGTTGTTTGTGACCAAGGCAATGTGAAATTAATTAATTATGCACACCACGACTGACAATAATGTATGTAATTCATAAAACTAAAATGTTGGTCAGCCAAACAACAGACTCCCTTGTTCTTCAAATGGAGCTTCTTTACAAACTTCGTAATAAATTTCTGGACTTCTCTTAAGCAACAAGCAATGGTTTCCAACAAATACATGGAAACTAAAAAACCACCTCCTGAAAAACATGTGAGTAAACAATGAAATTATGGCAGCTATAAAAAAATGCTTTGACGTGCCACTGTACTCCATCCTGGGCGACAGAGTGAGGCTCCATCTCAAAAAACAAAAATGCTTTGAAACAAATGAAAACAGAGACACAATGTACCAAAACCTCTGTGACGTGGCAAAAGCAGTGTTAAGAGAAAAGTTGATAGCATTGAATGCTTATGTCAAAAAGATAGGAAGATCTCAAATTAACAACCTAACCTCACACCTTAAGGAAACAAAAAACAAGAACAAACTAAACCCAGAGCTAGCAGAAGAAAAGAAATAACTAAAATCAGAACAGAAGTAAATAGAGACCAAAAAATGCAAAGAATCAATGAAATGAAAAATTGGTTATTTGAAACAATAGACAGATCACCAGCCAGATTAACAAAGAAAAACAAAGATCCAAATAAGTACAATTAGAAATGACAAATGACATCACTAGTGAGCTCACAGAAATACAGAAGATCCTCAGAGACTATTATGAAAAACTCTATGCACACAAACCATCAAATCTAGAGGAAACTGATACATTTGTGGAAATGCACAACCTCCCAAGATTGAATCAGAAGAAACAAAAATTCTGAACAGACTGATAACAAGTAATGGAACTGGATCCGTATTTTTTTTTTCAAAAACCTACCAATCAAATAAAGTCTTGGACCAGATGGATTCACAGCTGAATTCTATCAGACATACAAAGAAGAGTTGTGGTACCAACCCTACTGAAACTTCTACAAGAATTCAAGGAGGAAGGACTCCTCCCTAACTCCTTCTAAAAAGCCAGTATCATCCTGATACCAAAATCTGGCAAATGTTCCAGATGAACACAGATGTAAAAATCTATGGTTGGCCATTATTAAGCACAATTGATGGTATAAGGGAGGTTTTCAATACCCATGTTTAGACTGCATACTAGCCTAGGCAATTAAGCAACACTCCTGTTCTCTCTCCCTCCTCCTCTTCCTCTTTTTTCTTCTTCTTCATTCCTTTTTCTTTCTTTCTCTCTTAAAAAAAAAAGAAAAGAAAAATCCTCCAATATGGCCAAGTGCTGTGGCTCTTGCCTGTAATCCCAGCACTTTGGGAGGCTGAGGTGGGCAGATCACAAGGTCAGGAGCTCGAGACCAGCCTAGGAGCTCAAGACAGCCTAACCAACATGGTAAAAGAGATTTTCATCTCTACTGAAAATACAAAAATTAGCCAGGCATGGTGGCACATGCCTATAATTCCAGCTACTCAGGAGGCTAAGGCAGGAGAATCATTTGAACTCAGGAGGCAGAGGTTGCAGTGAGCCAAGATCACACCATTGCACTCCAGCCTGGGTGACAGAGCAAGATTCCATCTCAAAAAAAAAAAAATCCTCCAATAAAATACTAGTAAATCAAATCTGGCAGCACAAAGTTAAGTCGCCATTTTCAAGTGGGCTTTTTCTGTGATGCAAGAATGGTTCAACACACATCTCTCTCTCTTCACTGATAATATTATTCTACACCTAGAAAAGCCTAAAGATTCTGCCAAAAGATTCCTAAGCCTGATAAATGATTTCAGCAAAGTCTCAGGATAAAAAAAAAACCGATATACAAAAAGCAGAAAACCAGTAGCATTTCTTTTTTTTTTTTTTTTTTTTTTTTTTTGAGACAGAGTCTTGCTCTCTTGCCCAGGCTGGAATTCAATAGCATGATTTCAGCTTACTGCAACCTCTGCCTCCCAGGTTCAAGTGATTCTCCTGCCTCACCCTACTGAGTACCTGGGATTAAAGGTGAATGCCACCATGCCTGGCTAATTTTTAAATTTTTAGTAGAGACAGTTTTACCATGTTGGTCAGGCTGGTCTCAAACTCCTGTCCTCAACTGATCCGCCTGCCTTGGCCTCCTGAAGTACTGGGACTACAGCCATGAGCCACCACACCCAGCCAAAAATAAGTGGCATTTCTATATACCAAAAATATTCAAGCTGAGAACCAAATCAAGAACACAATCCTATTTATGATAGCAACAGAAATAAAAGTACCTTGGAATACATCTAGCCAAGGATGTGAGGAAGACTACAAAGCGCAGCTGAAAGAAATGAGAGACAACATTAACAAATAGGAAAGCATTCCATTTCATGAGTTGGAAGAATCAATATCATTTAAATGTCCATACTGCCCAAATTAATATACAGGTTCAATGCTTTCCTATCTAACTACCAGTAACATTTTTCATAGAATTAGAAAAACTAAAATTCATATGGAACAAAAAAAATAGCCCAAATAACCGAGACAACCTTAAACAAAAAGAATAAAGCCAAAGGTACACAATTACCTGACTTCAAACTATACTACAAGTCTACAGTAACCTAAACAGCATAGCACTGGTACCAAAATACATGCATAGGCCAATGGAACAGAATAGAGACCCCTGAAAGAAAGTCACACACCTAAACCAACTGATCTTCAACAAATTGACAAAAACAAACAATGAGGAAAAACAAACAGTTATTCAAGAAATAGTGCTAGAAAAACTGGCTAACCACATGCAGAAGAAAGAAATATTGGACTCCTACTTCTCACCATGTACAAACATTAACTCAAGATAAAGACTTAAATGTAAGACCCGAAACTATAAAAAGCCTAGAAGACAACCAAGAAATACTCTTCTAGACACTAGTGTAGGCAAAAAAAAATATATAATGAAGATCCCAAAAGCAAATGCAATAAAACAAAAAATAAACAGGAATTAATTAAACTAAAGAGCTTCTGCAGAGCAAAAGAAACTATCAACAGGGACAAGCGCAGTGGCTCACACCTGTAATCCCAGCTCTTTGGGAAGCTGACACAGGCAGATCATGAGGTCAGGAATTCCGAGACCAGCCTGACCAACATGGTGAAACCCCATCTCCACTAAAAATTAGCCAGGCATGGTGGCATGTGCCTGTAATCCTAGCTACTCAGGAGGCTGAGGCAGGAGAATCGCTTGAACCTGGGAGGTAGAGGTTCCAGTGAGTCAAGATCATGCCACTGCACTCTGGCAAAGCAGACTCAGTCATTAAAAAAAAAAAAAAACCCTATCAACAGAGTAAACAGACAACCTACAGAATGGGAGAAAATATTTGCTTTGTCTGGTGACAAAGCGAGACTCAGTCTCAAAAAAAAAAAAAAACTATCAACAGAGTAAACAGACAACCTACAGAATGTGAGAAAATATTTGCAAACAACGCATCCAACAATAGACTAATATCCAGAGTCTGTAAGAAACTTAACAAGAAAAAAACAAAAATCCCATTAAAAAGTGAGCAAAAGCACACAGAAAGCAGGAAAAATCTAAAATCGACACCATAACATCACAATTAAAAGAACTAGAGAAGCAAGAGAAAACAAATTCAAAAACTAGCAGAAGACAAGATATAACTAAGATCAGAAAAGAACTGAAGGAGATAGAGACACACACAAAAAAACTTTCAAAAAAATCAGTGAATCCAGAAGCTGGTTTTCTTAAAAGATGAACAAAATATATAGACTCGTAGCCAGACTAATACAGAAGAAAAGAGAGAAGAATAAAATAGATGCAATAAAAAATGATAAAGCGTCTATCACCACCAATCCTACAGAAATACAAACTACCATCAGAGAATATTATAAATACCTCTACACAAATAAACTAGAAAATCCAGAAGAAATGGATAAATTCCTGGACACTTACTCCCAAGACTAAACCACGAAGAAGTTGAATCCCTGAATAGACCAATAAAAAGTTCTGAAATTCAGGCAGTAATTAATAGCCTACCAACTAAAAAGATGTCCAGAAGCAGACAAAATCATAGCCGAATTCTGCCACAGGTACAAACAGGAGCTGGTACCATTCCTTCTAAAACTATTCCAAACAAAAGAAAAAGAAGAAATCCTCCCTAACTCAGTTTATAAGGCCAGGATCATCCTGATACCAAAACCTGGCAGACACACAACAAAAAAAAACAGCAAATTTCAGGCTAATATCCCTGATGAACATTGTCGCGAAAATCCTCAATAAAATACTGGCAAACCAAATCCAGCAGCAGATAAAAAAACTTATCCACTATGATCAAGTCAGCTTCAGCCCTGGAGCACAAGGCTGGTTCAACATGAGCAATCAATAAATGTAATCCATCACATAAACAGAACCAATGGCAAAAACCACTTGATTATCTCAATAAATGCAGAAATGGCCTTCAGCAAAATTCACCAGCCCTCATGATAAAAAACTCCCAATAAACTAGGTATTGAAACGTATCTCAAAATAATAAGAGCTATTTATAACAAACCCACAGCCAGTGTCATACTCCATAGGCAAAAACTGGAAGCATTTCCTTTGAAAACCAGCACAAGACAAGGATACCCTCTCTCACCACTCCTATTCAACATATATTTGGAAGTTCTGGCCAGGGCAATCAGACTAAAGAAAGAAATAAAAGGTATTCAATTAGGAAAAGAGGAATGCAAATTCTCTCTATTTGCAGATGACATGATTGTATATTTAGAAAACCCGACTGTCTCAACCCAAAATCTCCTTAAGCTGATAAGCAACTTCAGCAAAGTCTCAGGATACAAAATCAATGTGCAAAAATCATAAGCATTCCTGTGCACCAATAATAGACAATCAGAGAGTGAAATCATGAGCAAACTCCCATTCACAATTGCTACAAAGAGAATACCTAGGAATACAACTTAGAAAGGATGGGAAGGACCTCTTCAAGGAGAAATACAAAGCACTGCTCAAGGAAATAAGAAAGGACACAAACAAATGGAAAAACATTCCATGCTCATGGATAGGAAGAATCTATATCGTGAAAATGGCCATACTGCCCAAAGTAATTCATAGATTCAGTGCTATCCCCATCAAGCTTCCACTGACTTCATAGAATTAGAAAAAACTACTTTAAATTTAATATGGAACCAAAAAAGAGCCCATATAGCCAAGACAATCCTAAGCAAAAAGAACAAAGCTGGAGGCATCATGCTACCTGACTTCAAACTATGCTACAAGGCTGCAGTAACCACAACAGCATGGTACTGGTACCAAAATAGATATATAGAACAGAACAGGACAGAGGCCTTAGAAGAAACACCACACATCTACAACCATCTGATCTTTGACAAACCAAGCAATGCAGAAAGGATTCCCTGTTTAATAAATGGTGTTGGGAAAACTAGCTAGTCATATACAGAGATCTTAAACTGAACCCCTTCCTTACACCTTATATAAAAATAAACTCAAGATGGATTAAAGACTTAAACGTAAGACCTAAAACCATAAAGACCCTAGAAGAAAACCTATGCAATACCATTCAGGACATAGGCATGGGCAAAGACTTCATGGCTAAGACACCGAAAGTCCAAAAGTCAGGCAACAAGAGCCAAAATAGACAAATGGGATCTAATTAAATTAAAGAGCTTCTGCACAGCAAAAGAAACTAGCATCAGAGTGAACAGGTAACCTACAGAATGGGAGAACATTTTGGCACTCTATCCATCTTACAAAAAGTTATTATCCAAAATCTATGAAGAACTTAAACAAATGTACAAGAAAAAAACAACCCTATCAAAAAGTGGGAAATGGATATGAACAGACACTTCTCAAAAGAAGACATTTATGCAGCTAGCAAACATATGAAAAAAAGGTCATCAACACTCGTCATTAGAGAAATGCAAATCAAAACCACAATGAGATACCATCTCACATCAGTTAGAATGGCGATCATTAAAAAGTCAGGAAACTGATGCTGGAGAGGATGTGGAGAAATAGGAATGCTTTTACACTGTTGGTGGGAGTGTAAATTAGTTCAACCATTGTGGAAGACAGCGTGGCGATTCCTCAAGTGTCTAGAAACAGAAATAGCATTTCATCCAGTGATCCCATTACTGGGTATATACCCAAAGGATTAGAAATCATTCTATTATAAATACACATGCACATGTATGTTCCTTGTGCACTGTTCACAATAGCAAAGACTTGGAGCCAACCAAAATGCCCATCAATGATAGACTGGATAAAGAAAATATGGCACATATGCACCATGGAATATGATGCAGCCATAGAAATGATGAGTTCATGTCCTTCACAGGGACATGGATGAAGCTGGAAACCATCACTCTCAGCAAACTAACATGAGAACAGAAAACCAAACACAGCATTTTCTCACTCATAAGTGAGTGTTGAACAATGAGAACACATGGACAGAGGGAGGGGAACATCATACACCAGGGCCTATATGGGAGGGTCAGGGGTTAGGGGAGGAATAGCATTATGAGAAATACCTAATGTAGATGATGGGTTGATGGGTGCAGCAAATCACCATGGCACATGTATACCTATGTAACAAAGCTGCATGCTCTACACATGTACCCCAGAACTTAAAGTATAATAAAAAGAAAAGAAGTAGAAGATTGAGTTTTATAAGATACAAGATTTGTTCTCTTAATGTTAAAATAAAATTGGAAACAAATTATGCTTACATTGAATAAAAATTATAATACTAAAAAAATGGACAGAGGACATAGACACTTATCAACAGAAAACATACAAGCAGCTAACAAACATGAAAAATGTTCAACAGCACTAATCACAGAGATGCAAATCATAACCACAATGAGATACCACCTCACACTGGCCATAATGGCTATTATTAAAAAATTAAAAATAACAGATAGGCTGGGTGCGGTGGCTCACACCTATAATCCCAGCACTTTGGGAGGCTGAGGCAGGTGGATCACGAGTTCAGGAGATCGAGACCATCCTGGCTAACATGGTGAAACCCCCTCTCTACTAAAAATAAAAAACTTATCTGGGCATGGTGGCATGTGTCTGTAGTCCCACCTACTCAGGAGGCTGAGGCAGAAGAATTGCTTGAACCCTTTGAAAACCGACACAAGACAAGGATGCCCTCTCTCAACACTCCTATTCATCATAGCATTTGAAGTTCTGGCCAGGGCAATCAGGCAAGAGAAAGAAAGAAACCATATTCAATTAGGAAAAGAGGAAGTCAAATTGTCTCTGATTGCAGATGATCTGACTGTATGTTTAAAAAACCCTATCATCTCAACCCAAAATCTCCTTAAGCTGATAAGCAACTTCAGCAAAGTCTCAGGATATAAAATCAATTGCAAAAATCACAAGCATTCCTATGTACCAATAATAAACAGAGAGCCAAATCATGAGCGAAGGTTGCAGTGAGCCAAGATCTCACCACTGCACTCCAGCCTTGGTGATAGAGTAAGACTCCATGTCAAAAAAAACCAAAACAAAACAGAGATTGGTGAGGTTGAGAAGAAAAGGTAATCCTTACACACTGCAACAGGAATGCAAATTATAGTTCAGCCCCTGTGGAAAACAGTTTGGAGATTTATCAAAGATCTAAAAATAGAATTACCATTCAACCCAACAATTCCATTACTATTACTGGTCATATACTCAAAGGAAAACAGATCATTCTACCAAGAGGACACCCTCACTCATGGGTTTATCACAGCACTATTCAAAATAGCAAAGAAATGGAATCAACCCAGGTGCCCATCAATGGTGGATTGGATAAAGAAAATGTGTTACACATACACCATGGAATACTATACAGCCATTAAAAAGAATGAAATCACATCCTTTGCAGCAACATGGATGCACCTGGAAGCCATTATGTTAACTGGATTAACACAGAAAAAAAGCCAAATACAGCATGTTCTTGCTTGAGCTAAACACTGGGTACATGTGGGCACAAAAACAGGAACAACAGACATGGTAGACTCTAAAAGTCAGGAGGCAGGGAAGGGAACAAGGGCTGAAAAACTACCTATCAGGTACTCTGCTCGATACTTGGGCAATGGAATCATTAGAAGCCCAAACCTCAGCATCACTCAATATATCCATATAATAAAATGGCACATGTACCCCCTGAATCTAAAATTTTTTTAAAGTAATGGTTTCCACATATTTAATTGATTTGTTTTGTGTTCTTTTGTGTGTTTCATTGATGTTTTTATTTGATTGTCAATTTTCCTTCAGATTTCTCCAAAGAATCTAAATTACTTCTATGTCAATTTTAGTATTTTTTAGAGATGCATTCATATATTTTTCATTGAATGCTGTCTACTCTAATTTGCATATGATCCCATTATGAAAATTATTTGAACTATTAACAGAAGAAAAATTTTACCAGCATTATCAACATAGAAGACATAGGGTTTACTTATTTTGGCCACTCCACCTTCCTGCCAATTTTAGGTTGGTATACAATGTAATTGTGCAGTAATAAATTTCCATAATTTGTTTACAACTTTTCCTAGGTTTACTAAATTTCACAGCTCAGGATTGAATTATTCCATAACATTCTGGTAGAATAGACATGCTTAGGCTGGGTGCAGTGGCTCATGCCTGTAATCCCCCAGCACTTAGGAGGCCAAGGGGGGCAGATCATGAGGTCAGGAAAACAAGACCATCCTGGCCAACATGGTGAAACCCTGTCTCTACTGAAATACAAAAAATTAGCTGGGCATGGTGGCACACACCTCTAGTCTCAGCTATTCAGGAGGCTGAGGCAGGGGAATCGCTTAAACCCAGAAGGTGGAGGTGGCAGTGAGCTGAGATCTCACCACAGTACTCCAGCCTGGCAACAGAGCAAGACTTCGAATCAAAAAAAAAAAAAAAAAAAAAGAATAGACATACTTACAAATAGCAAGACACATGCAACTAAAAGTTCACTAGGTAACCAAAAGCTACCTAGATCCTGCTATAAATGGGACACATTACAGACATTTTTGTCTTTATCTTCAAAGTGTAATCCACAGAATCTAATATACCTAAAAGGGTTACATTTTAAAAACTGAGTTCAGCAATTTCCAAAGGACTCCACAATGAAATCATTTTGGAAAATAATGCATTTTCCTCTAGTAAACTAAAAAATATGCATTGACACATTAAAGGCTATGAAAAATCATGCAGTTGAGAGAAAAATTTGAACTTAGAATATCCCTCCCCCATGGGTATCCATCAACATGTCAAAAACTAGTTCATCACAAAACACAGTTTGAGAAGTGTTCATTTCATTCGAAAATCAAAATCATTTTAAACAGTATTCTCAATGGGGCAGCATTCCCTGAGAAAAGGGACTTTTTTGTACAGAAAATAGTATTTTTTCTCTTAAAAATTTAGTGGCAATGGCTGGGCACAGTGGCTCATGCCTGTAATCCCAACACTTTCGGAAGCCAAGATGGGTGTATCACATGAGTCTAGGGGTTCAAGACCAGCCTGGACAACATGGTGAAACCCCATCTCTATCAAATAAAATTTCAAAAAAGAAGAAAAGAAATTTGTTGGGGAGCCGGGCATGGTGGTTCACACCTGTAATTCCAGTACTTTGAGAGGCTGAGGCAGGCAAATCGCTTGAGCCCAGGAGTTTGAGATCAGCCTGGGCAACATGACAAAGCCCTGTCTCTGACAAAAATACAAAAATTATCCAGGTATGGTGTCATGCACCTGTAGTCCCAGCTATTTGGGAGGCTGAGGTGGGAGGATCACTTGAGCCTGGGAGATCAAGCCTGCAGTGAGCCATGATCACACCACTGCACTGCAGCCTGGACAACAGAGTGAGACCCTGTAGGAAGGAAGGAAGGAAGGAAGGAAGGCAGGAAGGAAGGCAGGAAGGAAGGCAGGAAGGAAGGCAGGAAGGAAGGCAGGAAGGAAGGAAGGAAGGAAGGAAGGAGAAAAGAAAAGAAAGAAAGAAGAAAGAAAGAGAAATCTGGTGGGGGGATTTTTGGTTATTATAATCACAATAATCAGTTGCTACTAGGGCAGGACGTGGGATAGTTACACAGAACAAAGAAATGTCTCATCACTTTTTAACTCCTGATAGATGGTCATAGAAAGGAAAATCGTGTTTATAATTATGTGAGCCTAGACTCTCCATGTTACATATAAACACAATATATTCTTGTACAGTATTGATATGTGCTGAATTTTTCAGGAATGAAAAGTTTGGAACTTTGTCAAGTGTTATTCACCATTTCAGAAAATCACACTACTGAAAGAAACACTACTCATTATATTTTAAACATCGATACAACTTACCTCAATCACTTTAGATACATAGTTGCATATGTCACAGTGATTCTGTGTACTAGCATCCCATTGGGACTTCCAGTGCAGTCATGCCTAAGCATTTATATATTGAAATATCTCATATTTTATTATAAAATTTTCCTTTATTGCTTCTTAGTGTGATTTCAGGCATTCTTGTTTTATATTAGGTATACAAATAGGTCATATTGTCCATATATTTTTTTCAGGATAATAAAGTGATTGTTACAAAGTACTTAATTTTAAAAAGGGGGTCATTCATTCCATCGAGACTGAGAACCACTGTTCTGTAAGCTTTGGTTCCCTAAAGGTGAAGATTTGAATTAGAACAACTTATGAATGACCAAAAACATGATTAAATTAAACTGACCTATAAAAATGGTATGGTTAAGGTCTGTATTGGAAGATACAATATGTTTAAAATAAAATAACTTATCAGCAAGTCTTTTTTATGTGCCTATCATTTGATTACACTGGAGCACAGAGAGGTATAACATAGATCTGCCTGCCTTCATGGAACTTACAGAGTGGTGAAACAAAGCAATAGGAAAAAACAAGAACTAAATGTCAGTCACTTTCTAAACATTTGTGAAATAAATGTCCATAATTGTGCAATTGTCTTGGGATCCTGGGGCAGTCAGGTAAGGCTCAGGATAAGGTAAACCTTCAGCTGTGCATTCCAGAATTAAATGGACGGCATCAGCAAGGTGTGTTCACCATGACAAATAGGAGACCAGCCTAAAACCAAGGGGTTGGGGGAAGGGTGAGATTAAATCCCCGGAGGAACCAGTGAGAGAGAAATGACTGAACTAGATGATAAAGCCTTGAAATCATAGGAGCCTGAACTTAAAGCAATGGACAAAATGAAGCCCCTATAAACTAGAGAAAGTAGTAAAGATGAATTACTTAGGATAAAACTGATAGTAATATATATGACAGACACACTTATGGAGAGTAAGACAGATATAAATGACCTTGGGTAGTTGGGAAAAGGAGTCTGACACTTGAAAATGAATTAAGCTTTAGATTTGATGAAATTGAGGTAATCAATTTGAACGGACAGCTTTAAAAGTCAACATAGAAGTCATAGCTGAATCTTTCACCAGAATGAATGAGCTCATGAAGAGAATGAACATAGGAAGGAAAGAAGTAGAAAACAGGGCCTTGAGTAACACCCACAGATTAGGGTGCCAAAAGAAGAGCCAGCAAAACATCCAGAGAAGATGAATACTACTTTTCATTCAAATGATAAAACAAAATGAAAAGCTTCACTCTTGCCAGGTGGGTTGTGGAAGCTAAAAACATAATAGATCAATTATTTTTTAAGATTTAAAAAAGGTTATGGACCACAGAATTATGATTGTTTACCAATATGTTATGATGGAAATTCTTAAACTTTTAGATTGATATAAAAGATTATAGCCCTATACATAAATAACACATACATCCATGAAGGAGGCTATTCTAAAAGAAAGACATACTACTTACAGAAAACAAATCCAGTTATATGAGTCAAATGGCTCATATATACTATTATAAACTCTCAGAAAATAACAGTAAGCAAAAATGAGCTATAAATTCATCATCAATCATCACTGAAAGTTGCATTACCATAGGATTACTCTGACTCAATCTAACAGGCAAAGAAATTGCCTAAAGGGCAGTACAACTTTGAGCATAAATTTAGTTGTATGCAATAGCAGAGGCAACTGCAACAGAGATCACTACATTCTTCACAAATTATCCTTTATTTTCTATGTTTATGAGTGAACTGAAGCTATTTATATTAAATCTCAACCTTATGAAACCACCTCTAGATTGTTTTAGTAGTTAATTCTTAACAGAAATTAATGTGGCATCATGACTAAACATTCCTAAGATTAAATGGTAACTACAGTTGCCATCTAAGAATGTGACAAATTCTACAAATAGGATATCCTGTGTCCCAATTCGCCTGTGACAGTTGGTTTATACCTGCTTTTCAGGAGGGATCATTAATATTATCCTCTTTCAGTCTTAAAATATGGATGTAAATTACATGGACCCCATATCAATGAAGGAAATTGTTATGAACTATGCTTATTTTCTACTCCATGTTTATTCCTAATTTACAGAAATACCTGTCATACCCTATGAACATTCATTATAGTTTTACTTCTTCCTTTTCAATTTGAATGACTATAATTTTCTTTTTCCTCCCTAATTGCTCTGGCTAGAAACTCCAGGACTTTTTGAATAGAAGTGGCAAAAGCAGGCACCTCTGACTTGTTCCTAATCTTAAGGCAAATCAAGCCCATTTTTTCTATAAAGTAAAAATTTCCATCTGTGGAGAACAGTCTTTCATATTTGGGATACACTTCTCATTAAGCTTGGTTTGAACAAGGAAACACAAGAGCTAATAACTCATAGAATGCTGCTCATACTTTCAGAAACTAGCCCTGAAACAGCTAGGGACTGCCTCCTAGTGGTGGGGTGAGTCTTGGATGTCCCTGACCCCACCTCTGTTTCAACATTTTGTCAGGCCTAGTGAGGTTCTCCCATACCTACCAATCAGCTTCAAACCACTCTTTCCATTCCATACTTTTTCCTCTTATGCTTAATAAGCTCTGTGTTCCCTCATTCAAACCAAGCTAATGAGAAGTATATCCCAAATATGAAAGACTGTTCTTCACAGATGGATATTTTTACTTTATAGAAAAAACCGGGCTTGATTTCCCTTAAGATCAGGAGCAAATTAGGGGTGCCTACTTTTGCCACTTCTATTTTAAAAAGTACTGGAATTTCTAGCCAGAGCAATTAGGAAGGAAAAAGAAAATGACAGTTATTCAAATTGGAAAGGAAGAAGTAAAACTATCTCTGTTTGCAGATGAAATGATATTCTGTATTAGTATGTTTTCATACTGCTAGAAAGAACTGCCCAAGACTGGGTAATCTGTAGAGGAAAGAAGTTTAATTGACTCATAGTTCAGCATGGTTCGGGAAGTGTCAGGAAACTTACAATCATGGCAGAAGGCAAAGGGGAAACAAAGCACCTTCTTCACAAGGTAACAGGAAGGAAAAGTGCCTAGCGAAGTGGAAAGAGTCCCTTATAAAATCATCAGATCTTGTCAGAACTCACCTGCTAGCTTAAGAACAGCATGCGGGAAACTGCCCCCATGATTCAATTACCTTCACCTGGTTTCTCCCTTGACACATGGGGATTGTGTAGATTACGGGATTACAATTCATGATGAGATTTGGGTGGAGATATAAAGCCTAACCATATCATCTTCTATGTAGAAAAATAACCCTAAAGGATCCACATAAAACCCAGGCATGGTGGCTCATGCCTGTAATCCCAAGAATTTGGATGGCCAAGGTGAGAGGATCACTTGAAACCAGGAGTTCAAGATCAGCTTGGGTAACATAGAGAGATCCCCCCCCACCCCCCCCACCCCCCCACCATCTCTCCAAAGGAAAAAAAAATGTTTTTAACCTGTCAGAACTAATAAACAAATTCTGCAAAGTTACAGGACACAAGATCAACAAACACAAAAATCAGCTGTATTTCTATACATTAGAATTAAACAATCCAAGAAAGAAGAAAACAATTTCACGGATAACATTATGAAAAAGAATAAAATGCAATCATTAGAAAGACTATTATTTAAAAAACAGAAAATAAAAGGCATTGCTGAGGATGTATAGATATTGAAACCCTAGTACACTGTTGGTGGGAATGCAAAATTGAATAGCTGCTCTGGATAACAGTATAGTGGTTTCTCAAAAAATTAAAAATTAAATTACCATAGGAACCAGCAATTCTACTTCTAGGTACATACACAAAAGAAAGAGTTAAAGCAGAATCTTAAAACAGATATTTGTCCTCCTCAAAATTCATATGTTGAAGTCCTAACCCTCAGTACACCTCAGAATATTTCTCCATATTTGGAGACAATGCATTTTAAAAGGTAATTAAGGTTAAACAAGGTCATATGAATGGGACTTCATCTAGAATGACTGGTGTCCTTATAAGAAGATGAGACGAGGAAGATCCAAGATGGCTGTTTAGGAGTAGCTCAGGATTGCAGCTCCCAGTAAAATCACAGAGGGTGAGTGGACGGTGCATTTCCAGACAGATCTTTATTGCCCATAGGCCAGGAGAGTCCCAGGCAGAGGGGCCCCACAGGTCGCCAGCACAGCTGTTTTGCCGGCGCCCCAGCGCAACGGTTCTCCATACAAAATACACTGATCTGGTTGCCCTTTTAAGCTGGCCATTGGAGTTCCAGGAAGGCAGAGTCACTCATTCATCTAATTAAACAGGGGACTGAAACAGGGAGCCAGGCCAGGAGATTCCCAGGCAAAAAAGCACCACAAATCTCAGTGCCATTGTTTTAGCTGGCACAGTAGGTCACTGCACTGGAAATCACACAGATCCCAGCACCTTTTCAGCAGGCGACTGGAACTCCTGGAAGAGAGTCAACCATTCAACTTAAAAAAAAAAAAAAAGGCTCTGAGGCAGGGAGCCAAGTGATCAGGCTTGGCAGGTCCCACCCCCACACACACATACACAAAAAGAATAGCAATTGGAAATGCTCTGGGTTGAGAGTTTCATGGCAAGCACAGCTGAACCCAGGACAGTACAGCTCTGTGGGGCGGGGCAGGGGGGTATCCACCATTACTGAGGCACCCCACCCCTACAGAGGTAGTCCACTATTGCTGAGGCAGCCTGCAATTGCCAAGGCAAGCTGCCATTACAGAGAGAATCCGCCATTACAGAGGTGGGCTATCATTGCCCAAGCAGTTATAACCACACTCATATAAACAGGACTTCAGGAAAGTTCATACGGCAGTAGGGCAGAGTCCACAGCAGTTCAGCAAAGCCTCTGCAGGCAGACAGTGACTAGGCTGCCTCCTTGCTGAGCAGAACAGCTCTGAAAAAAAGGCAGCTGAACAACAGAAATTCATAAATAAAGCCCTAACTCCCCGGGACAGAGCACCTGGGGGAAAAAAAGAGGGTTTATGAGTTCTGCTGCAGCAGACTTAAATGAACCTGCCCAGCAGCTCTGAATGAACAATGGAGCTCACAGCTCAGCACTTGAGCTCCTATAAAGGACAGACTATCTCCTCAAGCAGCTCCCTGACCCCCGTATATCCAAAGAGTCACCTCAAAGGACTGATCAGATTGACATTTGGTGGGCATCATTCTGGGACAAAGATAGCAGAAGAAGAAACTGGCAGCAACCCTTACTGTTCCACAGCTGCTGCAGGTGACCCTCAGGCAAGGAGTGGACCTCAGCAGTCCTACAGCAGAGGGGCCGGACTGTTAGAAGGAAAACTAAGAAACAGAAATAACTTCATCATCAACAAACTGGATGTCCACTCAGAGACCCAATCTGAAAATCAGCAACTACAAAGATGACAGGTGGATAAATCCATAAAGATGGGAAGAAACCAGTGCAAAAAGGAGGAAAACACCCGAAACCAGAACAGCTCTCCTCCTACAAGGGATCAGAACCCCTCACCAGCAAGGAAGAAAGGCTGGGTGAAGAATCAGTGTGATGAAATGACAGAATCAGACTTCAGAAGGTGGGAAATGAGAAACTTCTGTGAGCTAAAAGAACATGTTCTAACCCAATGCAAAGAAACTAAGAACCTTGAAAAAAGATTTGATGAAATGCTAATGAGAATGGACAACTTAGAGAAGAATATGAGTGAATTGATGGAGCTGAAAAACACGACACGAGAACTTCACGAAGCATGCACGAGTTTCAACAGCCGAACTGACCAATCAGAAGAAAGGATATCAGAGGTCAAAGATCAACTCAGTGAAATAAAATGAGAAGGCAAGATTAGAGAAAAAAGCATGAAAAGGAATGAACAAAGTCTCCAAGAAATATGGGACTATGTGAAAAGACCTAACCTACATTTCATAGGTGTACCTGAATGTGACAAAGAGAATGAATCCAAGCTGGAAAATACTCTTCAGGATATTATCCAGGAAAACTTCGCCAACCTAGCAAGCCAGGCCAATATTCAAGTCCAGGAAATACAGAGACCACCACAAAGATATTCCGCAACAAGAGCAACCCCAAGGCACATAATCGTCAGATTCAACAGGGTTGAAATGAAGGAGAAAATGCTAAGGGCAGCCAGAGAGAAAGGTCGGGTCACCCACAAAGGGAAGCCCAACAGATTCACAGCAGATCTCTTGGCAGAAACCCTGCAAGCCAGAAGAGAGTGGGGGTCAATATTCAACATCCTTAAAGAAAAGAACTTTCAACCCAGAATTTCATATCCAGCCAAACTGAGCTTCATAAGTGAAGGAAAAATAAAATCCTTTGCCAATAAGCAAGAACTCAGAGATTTTGTCACCACCAGGCCTGCTTTACAAGAGCTCCTGAAAGAGTCACTACACATAGAAATGAACAATTAGTACCAGCCATTCCAAAAACATACCAAATGCTAAAGAGCATCAACGAAATGAAGAATCTGCATCAACTAACGGGCAAAACAGCCAGTTAGCATCAAAATGGCAGTATCAAAATCACACATAACAATATTAACCCTAAATGTAAATGGGCTAAATGCACAATCAAAAGACACAGACTGGCAAATCGGATAAAAAGCCAAAACCCATCGGTGTGCTGTATCCAGGAAACCCATCTCACATGCAAGGATACACAAAGGATCAAAATAAAGGGATGGAGAAAGATTTACCAAGTAAATGGAGAGGAAAAAAAAAGCAGGAGTTGCAATTCTCATCTCTGATAAAATAGAATTTAAAGCAACAAA
>JAPYYA010000143.1:0-20198 GCA_028533165.1 Leontopithecus rosalia | reverse complement strand
TCTTAATTGGGGAATTTAGTCGATTTAAATTTAGGGTTACTGCCAT
Organism: Leontopithecus rosalia; assembly: GCA_028533165.1. Classification (NCBI taxonomy): domain Eukaryota; kingdom Metazoa; phylum Chordata; class Mammalia; order Primates; family Cebidae; genus Leontopithecus; species Leontopithecus rosalia. The sequence continues at coordinate 20,152 of JAPYYA010000143.1, read as the reverse complement.
TTGATGTTAACTGGCTATTTTATCCATTCGTTGATGTAAATTCTTTTTTTATGTTGATGTTCTTTAGTTTTTAGTACATTTTTAGAAAGGCTACTACTGGTTGTTCCTTTCTGTGTGTAATGCTTCTTTCAGAAGTTCTTGTACAGCCGGCCTTGTGGTAATAAAATCTCTCAGTACTTGCTTGTTCATAAAAGATTTTATTTTTTAAATCTTCTTCAGACACATATGAAGACGAACTAATAAGAATTTGTAGAGAAACGTTATCAACCAGTACTCCACCAAAAACACAAAGTGGAAGGAAAAAAATTCAGAGAAATAGGTATAATGTCCCCGGTCCCTAAAATGAAGGCAAGATGGCCTGCCTATGTGCCTGATCCAGACTTTTTGCGGGAACTCTGTCCCTGACTCTTACAGACTGAGTTCTATGCGCCTGGTCCAGACTTTTTGCGGGAACTCTGTCCCTGACTCTTACAGACTGAGTTCTGCACTCCGCACCGAATTGGCTTAAGCAAATCATTCTTTTTTGTTTCTTCTTTAAAAAATGAGATACATGTGCAGAACATGCGAGTTTGTTATGTTACGTAGGTATACGTGTGCCATGGTGGTTTGCTGCACCTATGGTCCTGTCCTCTTAGTTCCCTCCCCCCACCCCTCACTCCCCACCCCCAACTCACTCCCCACTCCCAGCAGGCCCTGGTGTGTGGTTCCCCTCTCAGTGTCCATGTGTTCTCAGTGTTCAACCCCCACTCATGAGTGAGAACATGCGGTGTCTGGTTTTCTGTTCCTGTGTTTGTTTGCTGAGGATGATGGTTTCCAGCTTCATCCATGTCCCTGCAAAGGACGTGATCTCATTCCTTGTTATGACAGCATGGTATTCCATGGTGTATCTGTGCCACTTTTTCCCTGTCCAGTCTATCCTTGATGGGCATTTGAGTTGGTTCCAGGTCTTTGCTATTGTGAACAGTGCTGCAAGAAACATAGGTGTGCATGTGTCTTTGTAGTAGAATGATTTATAATCCTTTGGGTATATACCCAGTAATGGGATCGCTGGGTCAAATGGTATTTCTGGTTCTAGATCCTTGAGGAATCACCACACTGTCTTCCACAATGGTTGAACTAATTTACACTCCCACCAACAGTCTAAAGGTGTTCCCATTTCTCCATATCCTCTCCAGCATCTGTTGCTTCCTGACTTTTTAATAATCACCATTCTAACTGGCGTGAGATGGTTTCTCACTGTAGTTTTGATTTGCATTTCTCTAATGACCAGTGATGAGCTCTTTTTTCATATGATTGTTGAATGCATAAACGTCTTCTTTTGAGAAGTGTCTGTTCATATCCTTTTTCCTTTGTCCACCTTTTTGATGGGGTTGTTTGGGGCTTTGTTGTTGTTGTTGTTGTTGTTGTTGTAAATTTGTTTAAGTTCCTTGTAAATTCCAGACATTAGACTTTTTTCAGGTGGGTGGATTGCAAAAATTTTCTCTCATTCTATAGGTTACCTGTTCACTCTGATGCTAGTTTCTTTTTTAAGCAAATAATTCTAACTTGACAGTTCTCATGCTTTAAAAGGTTTCTTACCAAAGTATCATTAGGTTAAAATCTTCAGTACTACCATTAAACCAAAATCAAAGAAAGATTTTGTCTTGCTATAGATAAATTTACCAATTTTAGTTCCTCTCATCTCAGCTAAAAACAGGTTGTTAGTGTTAGTTCACTGGTTACTTCATTTTTTTCTTTGATTTCTCAGAAAAAGAAAACCAAATGCTGGGCTACAAAAAAGTGTATATCAGGAGAAAATTTCTAGACTTCTTTTTATCTCTGTGGCATAGTTAGGATAGACGTGGAAGCTACTGGACATGATTTTGCTTGAAAGAATTTAGCACAGTGAGCAGTTGGAATAAATCCAATTTAAGAAAGAATCCTCTATAGAGAGATGAGTTGCTGAACAGCCTAGAAAGAATCTGAGAGATTTAGCATCCTTTTGGGGACTGGAAATTTCCTGATACTTTCCTCCAAGGAAACAGAAAAAGGTAAGGTTTTAACTTCATAAATGAAAAGTCAAAATGACTGCCATTTTATTTTTACCTGGCCTAATAGGCACATACCCAGAGCTACAAGGAAGTAAATAAGAAATGTATCCACACTAACTTCAGTCATTTAATAGCAAAATGCTAGCCTAGCAGTTCAAACTCAGAGGAAGTTGGCATTTCCTTTACTTATTTCTGACATCCTCTCGAAATACAGCTTTTCCCAAATTAGATGTAGAACAGAAAGCACTAGACTTCTCAAGCCTTTAGCTTAAAAGCAACTGAGTCATAAATTCATTGGCTGCTGCAGATATCAGTGGAATGTCTTTTGTAAACACCAATTGGCTGACAGCTTTTTAGCACTGCGACTAAAAGGGATCTGGTTTTTAAAATAAGATGTTACCTTTCAATGCAGAAGGTAAACCTGACAGGAAGCAAATAACATTCTCAGCAAATGCAGTACTGCAATGGACTAGCAAACGTATTAGAAAGTTAAAAAAAAAAAAAAAGCATCTGGGGGCCCAGTGGCTTCACCTTTAGTACATGCAGCAAGAAACGTACCCTTTAAAATCCTGTTCACCTCAAAATCTCAGGTCTCTTCCAACACTAGGTCTCAATTCCTTACTGCAAAAAAACATGACTTGAAAAGACACAGTAATGGCCCTACACTACAAAGTTACTTTTTTTGTGTGTGTGTGAAACGTAGTTTCGCTCTTGTTACCCAGGCTGGAGTGCAATGGCGTGATTTCAGCTCACCACAACCTCCGCCTCCTGGGTTCAGGCAATACTCATGCCTCAGCCTCCTGAGTAGCTGGGATTACAGGCACGCGCCACCATGCCCAGCTAATTTTTTTGTGTATTTTTAGTAGAGACGGGGTTTCACCATGTTGACCAGGATGGTCTCGATCTCTTGACCTCGTGATGTTTTAATCCAACAACCTAAAGTTAAACAGGATAATGGTAGGGATATAATCAAAAGATCCTTAATCAGAGCTCAAAATATGTGTATCTTTTCTTTCTAAATCCAGCAAACTATAACGTTCTCCTTCCTTTAAAATAACAAAGATTTCATGCAGAATAGCAGAACAACTTTGCAAGCTTGATTAAAAGGCATATCAATTTCTAGGAATAGGTTTTATTTTTCAATCACATTTTCCTCTGCGAAAACCTTTATTAGATTCTCAACTCTAAGTGTGTTCTGACCATATAATTTAACAGAATGCTGCACTTCCCTAAGCCTATTTCATCACACCATCGATTGCTCATCATGAATGTAAATATGATCCATAGACTTCAGCAAAATGTGCTACCCTTTTAGCACTACCTTAAAATAAAAGTTGTATAAATTGTCACTGAAAATTACACAGCCACATTACCTGTATTTCCAACTGTACTGATCAAGTCTTTCATATACCCAACCCATTCAACAGAGATAATTAGATAGCATAGGAAGCTCTAGCATTATAAAATCAAAGAACTTAAGTCTCATTGTAAGCTCTAAGTACCAAGCAGGTTTGTGTCTCTAATGTTTATAAGGCATGGATGCCACCTACTGGCAAGCATTAAACATTGCAACATCTGACCAAAAGCCACTGACTTCATCTTTGCAACCATGACGAGGTGTTTGTTCTACAGCCAAAATGCACCAGTTGTTAGGGGTACAGCTTGCCACTCTGGATGTTAATGTTTCCGTAAGGAGACCACACCAAAACAGTTTTGGCTTTTGTCATTATACCTCACTTTGTAAATGTATCAGATACATGTATAAATACACGTTTGTTCATATATATTTGTTCACGTTTTTTTCAGAGACTATCCTCCCCTACTATATGTAATCTCAAGACTGGAAACAGTGACTGGCACTTTGTGAATTTTTATTGCATAGTTGAATGAAAGAATAAATGAGCAGAATGATAATATGGTTTTGAGATAATGCAGCATATTGGCTAATAGTGTAAATTTCAAAAACGAAAGACACGGATTGAAACCGTGGCTCACTTCTCTATTCTCTTTGACTTGGATTTTTGCCATTTTTCTTAATTTCTTTAAGCATTAAATTTCTCATCTACCAAGTAGGCATAACATCACGGTAGTTCAGACAATTGAAAGGACAAATATTTATAGAGTATGTGGTGCAGAGTAAGTGCATAATGCTAAATATGATAATTATTATTCAGTTTCACCTTGAGAATATAAAGTAGTACAATCATAGAGAACAGTATGAAGTTTTCTCAAAAAAAACCTACAGATAGAACTACTATATAATCCAACAGTCTCACCAATGGGTATATACTTTTTTTTTAAGTAGTTGCATTCTATTTTCTTTTTTTCTTATTTTATTTATTTATTTATTTAAAGATGGGGTTTCACCATGATGGCCAGGCTGGTCTTGAACTCCTGACCTCAGGTGATCCACCCACCTCGGCCTCCCAAAGTGCTAGGATTATAGGCGTGAGCCACCTTGCCCAGCCTGGTATATACTTTTAAAAATCTGTATATACATAAGATTATGTCATTTTCAAACAGGATAATTTAAATTTTTTTACTGAATCTGAATTGCTTCGATTTTATTCTCTAGTTTCTCTGTCTTGGACAGTTTGTACTATGTTTGGTAAGACTGAAGAAAGCAGACATCCTTGTTCTAGCTCATAGAGCAAAAGCTTACAGATTTTCCTGTTTAGTATGTTCTTAGGTGTGCATTTTTTTTACTATACATGAGATTTATCGGCTTGAGATTTTTTTCCCATATCTAATTTCTTGAGGGATTTGTCATAAATTGTGTCAAACTTTTATATTGCATTTATTTAAGTTTTAGAAGTCATGTCTAATTATGCATAAATACAAAAAAAATTCATTTAAAGACTACTATGAACATCTCTATGCATGCAAACTACAAAATGTATTTTAAAAAATCTTCTGAATACACATAACTTTCCAAGATAGAACAAGAAGAAACAAAAGTCTTGAATAGAGCAAAAATGTACATGGATGGCCATGGCGGCTCATGCCTATAATCCCAGCACTCGGAGGCCAAGGCAGGCGGGTCACTTGAGTCCAGGAGTTCAAGACTACCCTGGGCAACATGGCAAAATCCTATCTCTACAAAAAATCTAAAAAATTACCCAGGCGTGATGGTGCACACCTGTCGTCCCAGCTACTCGGGAGACTGACGTGGGAGGATGGGTTGAGCCCAGGAGGCAGGGGTTGCGGTGAGCCATGACTACATAGCTGCGCTCCAATCTGGACAACAGAGCGAGACCCTCTCAAAAAAAATCAGTGTATCAAAAATATATTTGCGCTCTCAAGTTTATTGCAGCGCTATTCACAGCAGCCAAAATAGAGAATGACCCTAAGTGTCCATCAACAGATGAATGGATAAAGAAAATAATGAAACATGATGGAATACTGTTCTATCATAAAAGGGAATGAAATCCTGTCATGTGTAGCAACATGGATAGAACTGGAGCTCTTTACACTAGGTAAAATAAGCCAAGAACAGAAAGACAAATATCACACGTTCTCACTCCCACATGGGAGCTAAAAAAAAATGGGTCTCATGGAGGTAGAAAGGGTCATCACCAGGGAGGGCAGTAAGGGATGAAGAGAAGTTGGCTAAGGGGTGCAAAAATACAGTTAAATAGAAAAAACAAGTTCTTACATTTGATGGCATAATAGGGAAATTTTAGTGAACAATAACTTATTGTATATTTCAAAATAGCTAAAAAAGAATCATAATGTTCCCAACACACAAAAAGGTAAGTATCTGAGATGATGAATGTCCTCATTACCCTGATTTGATCATTACGAATTTGATACGTGCATCCAAAATATCACTTGCATTACATGCCTGTAATCCCAGCACTTTGGGAGGCTGAGGCGAGCAGATCACGAGGTCAGGAGCTCGAGACCATCCCGGCTAACATGGTGAATATCACACGTTGCTACAAATGACAGGACTTCATTACTCTTTATGATAGAATAGTATTGCGTCGTGTTTCACATTTTCTTTACCCATTCGTCTGTTGATGGACACTTAGAGTTATTCTCGATTTTGGCTGTTGTGAATAGCGCTGCGGTAAGCATGAGAGTACAAAATACGTATAACTGTAATATATCAACTGACAATAAATAAATGAAGCTTACAAGCTCAACTCAACTGAGTTTTGTCAGAAACTTAAAGACATTAAGAAGCTTATTTCCAGGATGTGCGCCAAGAGCTCTTCCTTCTCCATCATCCTTGTCCTCGTCTCCCAGTCTACGTCTAATTAACAAAATCCTCCAATTCCACTACTCAGCCATAAAAAAAAATAATGAAATTGGCAGAGTGCTTTGGCTCATACCTGTAATCCCAGCGCTTTGGGAGGCCGAGGCTGCGGATCATGAGGTCAGAGATCAAGACCATCCTGGCCAACACGGTGAAACCCTGTCTCTACCAAAAGTACAAAAAATTAGCCAGGCGTGGTGGCACAGGCCTGTAGTCCCAGCTACTCGGGAGGCTGAGCCAGGGGACTCGCTTAAACCAGAGGAGGCAGAGGTTGCAGTGAGCCAAGATGGCGCCATTGCACTCCAGCCTGGGTGACAGAGCAAAACTCCATCTCAAAAAGTAAAAATAAATTAATGAAATCATGTCTTTTTCAGCAACATGGATGAAACAGAAGGTCATCCTCTTAAGTGAAATAAGTTACATACTTCGTGTTCTCATTTATAAGTGGGAGGTAACCTATGTGTACACATGGACATACAAAGTGGAAGAGACTCTGGAGACGCCAAAAGATGGGAGGCTGAAGAATGAGGGATGAGCAATGACCTCCATGGGGCAATTTACACTAATTGAGTGACAGCAACACTGAAAGTCCAGATTTCGCCACCACACAATATATCCATTTAACGAAATGCATGTGTACCCCCTAAATCTGTAAGTATTTTAAAAATTAAATCCTGCAGTTCCACTAAGGGCTGGCTCTGAGTTGTCCACGAAGCTTCAGCACTCAGACAGTAACAGGTCCTGGGGGTTGTTAGGAGCTGTGCTGTGATCGTTGAGTCACTATTCTAAAAATCTCTAACCACGCTCTGAAGCACTTGAATAGTTCAGAACTCTCTGGAGGGTTTCGCAAGGGTTTTAATTTATATTACAGCTGATGTTACATTTTGTTGCCTGCCAGGGAACCATTCTGTACCTGCAGGAAAATATCTACCTGTGAGTGTTTCTGTTAGAATATTAGGCAAATAACAGAACACCCATTGAAACTGACTTAAACATTAAAGAGTCTTACTGTCTCATGTAAAATGAAGCCCAGAAGTAGTTTTGTTGCTGATCTGGCAGCATAAAAATATCCAGAAAAACGTTTGTTCTTTTCATGTCGTGCTCTGCTATCCACAGTGTTGTTTCATCCTTAGGGAGCTCTTCCTGTGTCCTAGGATGCTTGCAGCAGACGTCCCTGCTCATAGTGTTCTCACTCACATTCAGTGGGAGGGAGACAGAATGGTTCCCAGAAAGGTCCTAGAGGAGAGAAACATCTTCCCCATAAAGCCCTGACAAACCATTCCTCTTGCCTCATTGGTCAAAACAGTAAAACACGTCTTTTTTTGAATGGGCTGACTCTTAAGATAAATCTCTTTGTCTTAGAGTCTTAGATCACTCAGCATCTGTCCCTGGAGACATATAAGGTCAGCTTCCTCTGAACCCCATGGGCTGCATGAAGGAGGGGAGGAGACCTGAACGAAATCTAGGTATATTAAAAAGAACAGGGTGGGCAGCTAACATTTCCTATGCTAACAAGCACACGTGGATAATGGATAACAGTAGTCTGGTCTGAGAAAACAAACAGTACGTTGAATTGCTCCTGATTTTTCTTTTTAAAGTCCCTAAAATACCTTTTTAAGGGAATGCTTTCTAACAGTCCACAAACAAAGAATCTAATATGTTTCAACAGAAATGTTACATACCTAGGTCTCTATTCACCTAAAACTTTCACTAAGCATTTTACAGATTTGACAGTAGGTAGGCCAGGCTGCGGTGGCTTACACCTGTAATCCCAGAACTCTGGGAAGCCCAGGCAGGAGGATTGCTTGAGCCCAGGAGTTTGAAGCTGCAGTGAGCCATGACCACACCTCTGCACTCCAGCCTGGGCAATGGAGTAAGAGCCTGTCTCAAATACACACACACACACACACACACACACACACACACACACATATATATATATATATATAACCACAGGAACTTGTCAGTGAAGCCATATGTGCCTACATCACCAAATGAACATGTATAACAATTTGCACATGCTTTATTCATTATATATAATCTCGTATCATACAGACTTGATGAGGTAAGGAGCTAACAAAGACAAATATAAAAGGGAAGCAAGTTCCTGCCTTCCAGAGCCTTCACTGGAGAGAAAAGGCGCATATAAGAAAAAGTCAGAAAAGAGGGCAGCCGCTGTGATAATCGGCAAGCCACATGTAGAGGAATGAAATTGGATCCTCATTTCTCACCTTATACAGAAATCAACTCAAGGTGGATCAAAGACTTAGTAAGATCTAAGACTATAAAAATTCTAGAAGACAGCACTGGAAAAAATCTTGTGGACGTTGGCTTAGGCAAAGACTTCATGACCAAGAACCCAAAAGCAAATGCAACAAAAACAAAGATAAATAGATGGGACTTAATTAAATGAAAAAAATTCTGCACCGCAAAAGAAATAATCAGCAGAGTAAACAGACAACCCAGGGAGTGGGAGAAAATATTTGCAAACTATGTATCTGACAAAGGACTAATATCCAGAATCTACAAGGAACTCAAACAAAACAGCAAGAAAAAAAAAATAATGATGATCTCAACAAAAAATGAGCTAAGGACATGAATAGACAATTCTCCAAAGAATAGATACAAATAGCCAACAAATTTATGAAAAAAATGCTCAGCATCACCCATTATCAGGGAAATACAAATCAAAACCACAATGCAATATCGCCTTACTCCTGCAGAAATGGTCATAATAAAAAAATGGTAGATGTTGGCATGGATACAGGGAAAAGGGAACACTTCTACACTGCTGGTGGGGATGGAAACGTGTACGGCCGTTGTGGAAAACAGTACAGAGATTCCTTAAAGAACTAGAAGTAGAACTACCATTTGATCCAGCAATTCACTACTGGATGTCTACCCAGAGGAAAACAAGTCATTATATAAAAAAGACACTTGCACACACATGTTTATAGCAGCACAATTCACGATTGCAAAAATATGAAAGCAGCCCAAATGCTCATCAATCAACAAGTGGATAAATAAAATGTGGTTATATATGTGCCATTGAACACTAAAAAGGAACGAAATAATGGCATTCACAGCAACCTGGTTGGAGTTGGAGACCATTATGCTAAGTAATTCAGAAATGGAAAGTAAAATATTGTATGTTCTCACTCATAAGTGGGCGCTAAGCTATAAGGATGCAAAGGCATAAAAATGATCTGATGGACTCTCAGCTGGTGTGGTGGCTCATGCCTGTAATCCCAGCACTTTGAGAAGCTCAGTTGGGCACATCACTTGAGCCCAGGAATTCAAGACCAGCCTGGACAACATGGGGAAACCCTATCTACTAAAAATACAAAAAGCAGCCAGGCATGGTGACATACACTTGTAATCCCAGCTACTAGGGAGGCTGAGGCAGGAGAATCACTTGAACCCAGGAGGTGGAGGTGTGCAGTGAGCCGAGACTGCATCACTGCACTCCAGCCTGGGTGACAGAGCGAGACTCCATCAAGAGAAAAAAGGAAAGAAGGAAGGAAGGGAGGAAGGAAGGAGACAGGAGGAAGGAAGGAGACAGGAGGAAGGAAGGAAGGAGATGGGAGGAAGAAAGGAAGGGAGGGAGGGAGGAAAAGAGGGAGAGAGGAAGGATGGGAAGAAGGAAGGAAGGAAGGAAGAAGGGAGGGAGGGAGGGGAGGAAAGAGAAGGAAGGAGAAGGGTGGAAGGAAGGAGGGAAAGAAGGAAGGAAGGAAAGAGAAGGAAGGAGAAGGAAGGAAGGAACGAATGAACAAACGAACAAACAGAGGGAGGGAGGGAACTAGGGTAGCAAACAGTTGCTAAGCAACCATAGAGTGGAACAGAGGCATACTCCTGCAGTAAGGGCAAGGTTCTTCTATAGCTAGAACATGAATGGCTTAGAACAGGGATCCCCAACCCCTGTGAGCAGGCCCAGACCCAGTTTGGAACTGGCCTGTTAGGAACTGGGCTGCACAGCAGGAGATGAGCAGCGGGTGAGCCAGCCAGCATTACCACCTGAGCTCCACCTCCTGTCAGATCAGCAGCTCCATTAGATTCTCACAGGAGCACAAAGCCTATTGTGAACCGACATGCGAGGGATTTGGGTTGCCTGCGCTTTATGAGAACCTAACTAACAGCTAATTTCAGGGGGGACAGTTTCACTCCAAAATCATCCCTTCCCCACAACCCACCCCTGATCCATGGAAAAATTGGCTTCCCTGAAGCCAGTCCCAGGTACCAAAAAGTTTGGGGAGTACTGGTTTACAAGATGGAACAGAATGAAGGAGTGATTCAGGAATTGACACACTCTGCTCACGGGACTGAGATTGATTGTGATGGTGGAAGATGTTGATAGTGATGCTTGATGGCGGGACAGCTGCAAGTTCCTGTTATTACCGAGCAAAAGGGGCTTGCTGTCTGTGCACTAGAAATGAATACTATGACACCGGGGTTTTGAGAAAAGACAAGCTTTTATTGTAGGTCAACTAACAAGGAGACAGGAGTGCAGTTCAAATCTGTCTCCCCTTGCTGGCTCTCAGGCAGTAACTTTATTAGAAAAGGTTCAGGGGGTGGGTTCTGAGATTACCAGGTGATGGTGGAGAGAAAGGAGAAGTCTAGAAAGTTCTCAGGTATGCACAGTTATCTCTTCATGCTACCTCATGCAATTCAGGGGGAGTTAGTATAAAACATGGTGGAAATTCGGGCTGTGACATCAGCAAGTTCATTCTGCACAGACTCAGGTTGGCCATATTACTTCCAACTGATTTCAGCCCATTTTTTTTAATCTCAGAAGTAAAGGAAGTTTCAGTGTTTCAGCAGGTGACCTACTGAGTACCAGAACTTTAGTACCCATATTTCATATAATCTTCACAACTCTAGGAAAGAGGTGTTACCATCTACATTTTACCCTCCACTCACCTTGCCCAAGGCAAGTAATAATAATTAGGAGCAGTAGTACTAATGGTACTAATACTAGCAAATCTGTGACTACAACCCAGGTCTCTGCAACTTCAAAGACCACAATGCCTCTGTTCACCACACCACTCTGCACCTTTGAAATGCAGGCTTTTCAAAACATCCCAGTGAGCCTGAAAGTCAGGCTACATACCCATTTACCCATGAGGGCCGACTTCACAAAACAAAGTGTGTATGGCAAGGCTGCATCTTTTTTCATGCCCATGACAATGGCTTTATTGATCAAGTAGAGGGGTTGGGGAAGGATGCACCTTCACAAAGTAGATTATCTACTTATCAGATAGAATTACGACAGTGAAAATAATAGGCGTGGTGGCTCACGCTTGTAATCCCAGCACTTTGGGAGGTTGATGCGTGCTGATCACTCGAGCCCAGGACTTTGGGACCAGCCTGACAACAGGGAGAGACCTCCATCTCTACAAAAAGTTAACTGGGCAGGGTAGCGTGACTGTGGTCCCAGCTACTCAGGACGCTAAGACGGGAGTATCACTTGATCCCAGAGACGTTGAGGCTGCAGTAAGCCATGTTCCTGTGCTACTGTACTCCAGCCTGTGTGACAGAGTGAGATCCTGTTTCAGAAGGAATAAGAAAAAGCTGGCATTGCTCGTTAGCCACTGCAATGTTGATATCTGGGCATATTTGAGAAATAAGAACAGAGTCAGCTTTTAGAATTCTCTTTTGTAATTGGATTGAGGGACTCTGCTGGAAAGGGAGGCAGTCCCCTGGCTTCTGTGTGTGATCATACTGCTGAGAGAAAGAGACGGAGAGAGGCAGGGAAACCTTGCTGACCTACAGGCGCACTGCACTGCCGCTCCCGTCACCTGTAAAGCAGCACTTCCACAGGACATTCAATTCAACCCGGCATATATTAGGAACTTTTATAACGGTTTATGGGGCCCAGGCATACACTGGGCAGCGTCACCCCAGAGTATGACTATGACACAAAGTACACAAACTCCATCCTCTCGTCTGCATTGTTCAAACCTAAATGAAGGTCCTGCCCCTCTGCTGTGATTCCCAGCACGCTCCCCAGGAGGTCATGTACCGAGACTGCCCAACTTCCCTCACCAGGCACCGTTCCCTCCCCTACAATTGTAAAAAAATGCCTTTTGATCTGTGACCTGCATTTAAACTGACATCTGGTGGTTAGGTGGTAATTAGAGATCATTTAAAAGTTATTTCTGCCTTGTTAACTGAATTACTCTGTGATCAAATTATGGGATCATTTAGATGAATTCAGTCATATTGATTGTATAATCTATAATGTGCGTAATTAATAACTACCCCCTAAAAGCTCTGTGTGAGAAATTGTAAGGATTCACATTAGACAAAAAGTCAAGGCCTGAATGGTATTTTCTCCAAGTTCCTTTTATTAACTACATATAAAAGGGAAAGCTTTCAAAGGAGATGAAATCAAGATTAAATGCCAGAATGTATCGACACTGTTGTACAGCTTCCATCCCTAATGGCCACAGACTGGTGTAACTTGAGGATTCTCTTGCCCTCAGTAATTGAGGTGTCATCTTTAAGGGAGACGACTCTAGCTGCTGGCTTCTTGACAGTTTTACCCATTATTCTTGAGTCACAAATGGGGCTTATCCCAGCCATGAGGGTTGCAATGTTACAAACTCGTCTGTCTTGAAATGAGCTGATGCCAGCAGTGTAGTTAGAATAGGCTGTTTCTACTTATGCCCAAATAACAACAAAAGATTTACATTGGTTGGGGTAAAAATGGAAAGGGTCCAATGTCTGTATTCTTGAGTCTTATCCTACTGTTTACAATCACATCAGGTCACCTAAAATAGGCACACTTATATACACAAACATTGTTTATTATTAACTAAAATATCTGCCCCAGACTCCTTTCTCTTCTCCTACCTCGTAAGCGGGATGGAGCATCTGTGAGACAGAAGGACATCTTGATCTGTTCTGTAGGCAAACTTAAGACATCCGTTCAGTGGCTCCTTTGTCTTGGCTCACATTGGTGCTACTAGGCCCTCAAAGAACCTGACGGCACCTGAACAGAAGGTGTACCAAGACGTGAAGACAGCAGACCCCATTTCAAAACACAGAGAGAGAAAGAGATGGCATTCATCCAAAGAGAAGGGTCTGCTTGGCCCACTGGTATACTGAAGGGAATGTGATCATGTTTCATCTTCACACACAGGCTGCTCGGGCACCTTCATCAATTTACCATCCTTTTTCTCCACCATGAATGCACCCCTTGGGGGGATGGTGACTTAATGATAGCAGTGTGTATTTGCTGATCTCAGCACTCTGCTAAGTGTTCTACCTGCACTGTTTTATGGCCTGGTAAGTGCCAGCACAATCGTCAACTTACGGATAAAGACCGGATGAATGGAAAGGTTCGGTAATCTATCCCAAATCCACAGCTGGGAGGTGGCAGAGCCAGGATGTGAACCACCAGTCCTGTCTGATCCCCAAGCATGTGTCTGAACTCCCCCGTTTCCCCCATCCCCAAGCATGTGTCGGAACTACCCCGTTTCCCCCATCTATCTATGTGTTTCCCAAAAACATCCCATTCCTCTTTCACGTATTTCAGAGTTCTTCCTCCTTAGAGATAGAACTGGGGGGAGATAAGGAAAGGAAAAGAAAGACACTAACAACATAAAAAAAAAAAGACCAGATCTTAAAAAGAAAAACATGTCATGAGAAATTTTCATTGGTGAGAGAAGCCAAAAGATCTTTACAATAGAGATGGCTACTCTTCGATTTTAAATTGTTTCCCACGCAGTGTTCTATTCCGAGATCACCCCACTGTATTAGTCACCTAGAGCTACCATAACTGATTGCCACAGATTGAGTGGCTTCAACCACATAAATTAGTTTTCTCAGAAATCTGGAGGCCGGGAGCCTAAGATGAGGGCGTTGGCAGGGTCGGGTTCTTCTGGGACCTCCCTCCCTGGCTTGGAGATGGCTTCTTCCTGGATCTCCACACATTCTTTTTTCTGTGTGTGTCCGTGTCCTAATCTCCCTTCTCATAAGGACACACGCCATATTGAATGAGGGCCCATCTCAATTATCTCATTTAACTTTAATTACCTCTTTAAAAACGCTTTATCTCTAAATGCAGTCTCATTCTGGGGTACTAAAGATTAAGACATTAACACATGAATTTGGGGTTGGGGGAGGACACAATTCAACCTCTAGCACCACCACACACACACATACACACACACCCAAACACAACCTACACACACACACACACACACATACACAGAATACACACACATACACACACACATACACAGACTACACACACATACACACACACATACACACAATACACACACATACACACACACACACACACTTTATGCCAGACTTTCAGTAAAAATCTGCAAGATACACTGTCTTGGGTAAAAGAAAACTGGTGGGAAATTAAAGAAAACTTGTCTTCCATATATGGAGTCAATGATAAAAATAGAAGGGAAAAAATAGCCAGGAGGTGAGATGCAGACAGGGACTAAGACTTTAACCGAAGCAGGAAATGAAGAGTAGGAAGCCAAAGAAAACTATGCTGGCAACAGTTGAACCCCGGATTCCCAATCGGACGTGGATTTGGCCTAGAGTGTATTTTGTTTTGTTGTTTGTTATACTAAAGGAATGATAAATCCTAAATGCTGCACATCTTTGGGTGACATGGGGATAAGTGGTATGGCAATTTTTCAGTGAATTATCATCAAATCCCAGCCTCTCTAATCACAGGCCGTGCAACTCCTTGTGGTAGACATGTGATCCAGATATTAATCTCTCAATTCCCAGCCCAGTTTACCATCCCTCATCATTAAAATAGAACTAGAGAGGATGACAAGGTCTAGGACTGAGAACAACAGTTGGCCTCTCCTTGGATCCAAGGCAGAACCATGATTCAAAATCAAATGTGCAGCTGGCCAGGAGACAAATTCAGGTGACTCACAGACGCTCTTTGACTCAATCCTGTGTAATGGAATTTCAAGACAGGGATAACATTATTAAACCTTCCAGCAATTCACAGCCAATATTTTCAATTAAAAATCACTGGGTTCTGGCCTTAAATAAGGCTATTGAATAACTTATGCTAATAAATGGATCTCTCTCACACTTACAAAATTATCTTAAGCCATTGTGAAAGGTCACTTCTGCTAACAGTTTGCAAAGAAAAAAAATCTTCCCTTTGGTTCTAATATTCTGGGTGAATGGCATGCCTATGAGGCTGACTGACAGGCACCTGTGCCAGCATGGTGCCATATGCCAGCTGGTCAGTACAGCCAAGGAGCATACGTCTGCTGAGTCCTGTATCAGCAGTCTCAGCTGGTCACTGACAAGGCAACCATGCTGAAGACATATTTTGCAATTTGGTCACACTAAAATTTGATTGTGTGTTATATGTGTGAGTCCACATGTGTTTAATGATATGAATCAATACAGTTCATTGGCAATTGTTTTTCAGACTGACAATAAGCAACCACAAAGGCTCAGATAAATTGTTTCTCATCTCTTTGGAATCATATGGAGCAAATAGGTGCAAAAAAGGAAGAAGAAAAACAGCCAAAAAAAGAGGACAGGTAAATGAGACATTTTACAATAAACACATTAAGGTGTGAGGCTGGCACTGCATTCTTACTAAAATACACACACACACAAATTGGGGGTTACAGAGTAAAGAGAAAATTTTTAAATCCAGCTCACCCAGTGCAAATTCAAGGCACTCCATTCTTACTGTTCATTCTCTAAAGAAACAATCTGGCCAGCAGGACAAGAATTATACAGGAATAAAAATATCAAGCAAAAATAAGGGAAGAGAATGAGTGCCTGAAAACCTTAGAGAAATGAAATACTCTTTAAGAAATGTTGGAAGGGGCTGGAAGCAGACACTGGAACAGCAACCAAATCAGTGTTTAGGTATCCAGGAAGCTGTTTGTGATGGGAGGGGTAAGACCGACAAGGGTGGCCTGACCCCTAGGAGGCCATCCAGCAGCTGCAGGACACAGCGGAGATGGTGAGATGCCTCGTTTCTTCACACCGGGTCTCCTCACACAGGGCCCCACCTGTGCCCCTGATCACGTTGGGGTCACCACCTGAGACATCAGTTACCACCTGCAGAAGTCTGACCTACAGACCCTGACTCAGTGATGGATGAATGAACGCACTGTCACCCCATTACACTAATTCAAGTGGGCCAGGGATGGCCATTGGCTACTTTCAGAGGGTGAAATGCAACCAATCAACCAAGACACCATGTCCATCCATATATTTATCCATAACAGAGGTTCCAAGTCAACACGCTTGTGGATAATTAACATGTTTAAAAGAGTGGTTATATGAATGACAAAAGCTTTAGTTTTCGGGGTCCCAGAGGAAATACAATTAACAGGTAATTCCCTTTTGATCCTCCCCAGAGAGGGCTACCGAGCACAAAATTAATGTGAGTAAACAGTTAGAGTGGAGACAAAGGGATGTATGGTAAACAGACTTAACTGGAAAAGCCTTGTCCCTATCTTCTCCCTAACTTAATAAACTGGCCAGCAGCCTTCAGCCTGGTGCAGTAAAACCTTTCGGCCTTCCAAAAGGTTTGAGACTGATCTATAACTTTCCCTAAATAGTTTCCATAATATTTTGTCAGCCACCCCAAGTGAATTCCAACAAGATGGGAAGCCAGAACCCTGAGTTCCTGGAGAAGAAGATCGAGCAGGAGCTAACAGTGGCAAAAGGTACAAGGTGAAGCCCTCCTGGCACCCAAGTCTCAAGAAGAAGTACGGGAAGCACCTGATGGAAACAATAGCACATCACTAACCATGAAGATCCAGCAGGAGGCCCTGGACCTTGCCAGCACCAACCCCAGCACAGAAGGGCTCATAAACGTGGGCTATGCCGCCAAGCCTGTGAGGACCGCCTGCAGCATCATGGGCATCTGTCAAGTGGAAGACTTAATCCACCAAGAACTTGCAGAGGAGATTTTCACATCGATTTCAAGACCTGTAGGGTCTGGAAGAGTTTGACAAGAATGAGCTCATAGCAGAATCAGAAGAACTAATCTCACTTCAAAGCAGGAGGGCTGCATGACTCCTCCTTCTGCAGGGTCTGCACAGGGGAGGGGAAACCTGGCCAGGCAGGGGGCAGTTAGCAGAGCAGCAGGTGCCTGCTGTTGATAATGGTGAATTCTATAAAATAAACTGTATTTTCAAATCCAACACTTAGCTTCTGGGCTAAATATAGAAACTTCACTGCTGAATCCCCAAAGGAAAGGGTCACTTGTTTGCAGATGAAGGTATCTGAAAATGTAATCTGTCCTTTTAAATCAGTCAACTTGTCCCACGTTTCTTTGTAAGATTTGTATGGTACTGGAAGAAAAGCCATTTTTTTAAAGCCATAGACCTTTCCTTGTCCCTAGCTGTAATAATGCATCTGATTTTGGTTTCCTAAAGAGCTGTATTTCTTTTCAACCCTGTGTGTACTTCTCTTGCCCACTCCTCATTCCCACTCCACTGGTCTTTTGGAGTTTGTGACTCTGATTTGAAATGGATGCTATTCTTTAAAGAGCAAGCAAGATTGGTAGAATTAAATTTCAGCCACACGATTTTCCATTCTAATTCTAAGGTCCTTGAGGCTGTTCATAATAACTGCTAGATAACTTGTTAAAAACATGTGCATACATTTGTATTCAAATGAAATTATAGTTTGCGCTATCATCTACTAAATATCTCAATTAATTTTTTTAAAAAGTAAAAATAAAATATTGGAGAACCCCAAATAGCATTTTTTTTTTTTAGAGAGAGAGTCTCACTCTGTTGTGCAAGCAGGAGAGCAGTGGATCAGTCTCGGCTCACTGCAACCTTCGCCTCCCAGGTTCAGGAGCTTTCTCCTGCCTCAGCCTCTGGAGCAGCTGGGATTACAGGTGCGTGCCACCTCGCCCAGCTAATATTTTTATTTTTGGTAGACACAGGTTTTCACCATGTTGGCCAGGCTGGTCTCGAACTCCTGACCTCAAGTGATCTGCCTGCCTCAGCTTCCCAAAATGCTGGGATTACAGGTATGAGCCACCATGCCCAGCCCAAATAGCATTTTTTAAAAACTCAGATGCATAATGGCAAAATAGGGAGTCATGTGGCTAATCAGCCTCATAAACACCAAGAACTCCAAAGATGATATCCTGACACAAATATCATCAGTATTAAGGTTCTTCTAAGAATAAGGAATAAATACAAACTCTGGCTAGATTCAGAGAGATGTGAGAGGGGAAAAGGGAAGAATGAATTTATTGGAAGGACATTGGAAGGATTTCATACATCTCTGGGGGCTTGAAGGGTAATTTCCTGTAGAGCATTGATTTTCAACCTTGATTACATATAGAATCACATGGGTAACTTCAAAAAAAAAGTAATACACTGGCTGCTCTCAGGCAAATTACATCAGAATCTCAAGGGGTAGGCCCTTGAATAAGTATATTTTAAAAGCTTTGCAGCTGATTTTAGTGCATAGCCAGGGACTGAGAACTACTCCTCTGGAATGTTAGAATTAACATCCCTCAATCTTTATGATTCCCTGGTCCAGTGTTTTTAGCTCAAAATTCCAAAATTCCCAGGAGAGAGATGTAAGTGGCCCAGTTTACATTCATAGGATACCACTGAAAAAATGGGGCCACTGCCAAGAAAACAAGGTCATATTGGTCCAGACACGGCAGCTGGGAGTCCACGTCTGCGGGTCAGGGCAGGTTGAATTACTGTGAGCTGGGCAGCCACCCAGAAAGTGTCTATTACAACACCCGTGGGTGTGATGGGAAGTTTCATGCTTAACCAGTACTCCCTTCTTCTCTGAGAACACACAGATAAAATGACAAGACAGAGTCCAGGTTCCAGTAGGGCAGTCCAGGGTGACACCGAAGGGATTGCAGAGATGTTTCATACACCCCTGCCAGTGAATGAATCCTCCTATGTTCATTCATTCAAACACCAATGTCACCTGGTAAAAGTTCTGGGTTAGAGATAGAAAAGAATGATTTGTAATTACTGTAACAAAGTGTAAGTCTCTGATCTGCTCATCTGGTATATGTGAAATAATAGCTTAAGCAATTAAAAAAAAGCTTCTATTAAGTAGATAAGTCTTTCCTGGACGAGCTACTTTATGCCAATGGTAACTCAACAGGACCTCTTTTTCCCTAAGTAGTGTCGAGATAACCTTCAGTCTGAATTTAGTTCTAACACAAAGTTGGAATTAAAGAAGTTCGATCTAATTTTTTTAATGTAATAAATAAGCAACTATTCCAGCTGTGACATAGATATTAAAGGGAAACACATCGTGTGTGAGGAATAATTTATAAATCAAAAACACCATATATACTTCAAAACACAAGCATATGAGAAGTACCTGCAAATGTGCAGCACGAGGAGAAATCAAGGTGAGACAGCTGCTGCTTTCAAGAGAGCCACCACTTTGAATGGGTGACTAAACCTGTACTCAGAGACAGTCAAGTATCTCAAGACAGCACGCGCTTTGGAGTCTGAATGAATGATTCATTGGTAAGGGCCACATGAGTGCACCAAAATCCATAGCAGCTTTGAATCACGAGCCCAGCCCTGGCCCCAGAGGTCTCCCACAGTAGACCATGGAATACTCCCCAGTGGGAAGAGCACTAGATTTGATGTGAGGATACCTATGAATGAGACCAAGATCACTAATATTTACTCCTGAAGATGGCGAGAGAAGCAGATGCAGATGATACATTCTTTACAAACCATAGAGTATAATATGCACACTCACTGTCATTATTAACTGAAAATTTTCAAAACTGAAGGACTGTAGTTAGTATTCAACTTGGTGTGAGAACTAAATTCAGACTGAGGTTTATCTTGACACTACTTAGGGAAACCTCATTGACATCCCACTG
>JAPYYA010000142.1:0-20581 GCA_028533165.1 Leontopithecus rosalia | reverse complement strand
AAATAAATAAATAAATAAATGAATGAGATCATGTCCTTTGCAGGGACATGGATACAGCTGGAGGCCATTATCCTCAGCAAACGAACACAAGAACAGAAAACCAAACACCACAGGTTACACAGACACATAGAAGGGAACAACATACGTTGGGGCCTTACAGAGGGTAAAGAATGAAAGGAGGGAGAGGATCAGGAAAAATAACTAATAGCTATTAGGCTTAATACCTGGGTGATAAAATAATCTGTACAATAAACACAAGTTTACCTATGTAACAAATCTGCACTTTAAATAAACATTTTTTTAAAAGATGGTAATGGTTCCCAAATTGTTCTACAAAATCAACATAATGCCTATCAAAATCCCCACTGACTTCTTTGCAGAAATTGACAGGCTAATCCAACGTGTGGAAATGCAATGGACTCAGAATAGCTAAAACTTCATCAAAAGTTTTGCACTGCAAAACTTTTCAAGATAGTGAAAAGACAATTCACAGAATGAAAAAAAAAATTGCAAATCTGATAAGGAATTTGTATCTGAGACTATATTAAAAAACAATTATAACTCAATAATTTACAGTAACCCGATTAAAAATAGGAAAAGGATCTGAATAGATATTTCTCTCAAGAAGATATACAAATAGCCAATAAGCACATGAAAAGACACTCAATTTCATAAACCCTGAGGGAAATGCAAATCAAAACCACAATGAGAAAATACTTCATATTCACTAGAATAGAATGGTTAGAATAAAAAAGACAGACAATAACAAGTGTTGGCAAATATGTGAAGACACTGAATCCCTGCTATATTGCTGCTGCGAATATAAAATGGTGCAGCCACTTTGGAAAACAGTCTGGCGGTTCCTTAAAAGGTTAAACAGAGTTACCATATGACCCAGCAATTCCACTCCTAAGTATATACACCCAAGGGAAATCAAAATATATGTCCAAACAAAGTCTGTACACAAATACTCACAGCAGCATTATTCACCAGCCAAAAAGTAGAAACATTCCAAATGCCCATTAACTGATGAAAAGATACATAAAATATGGTATGCTCATATCAAGGGATATTATTTAGCAATTAAAAATGAAGTATTGACACATACTATACTATGGACAAATCCTGAAAACATGCTAAGTAAAAGAAGACAGTCGCAAAGGACTGGCTTATATGATACCTTTCATAGAAAATGTTCAGAACAAACAAATGCACAGAGGCTGAAAATAAATTGGTGGTTGCCTAGGATTGAGCAGGCTAAGGAACATGGGGAGAGATTACTAATAGGTACAGGGTTTCTCTTTGGGATAATGTCAATGCTCCAAAATTAGACGATGGCCATGGATACACAATTTTGTTAACATACTAAAAAACACTGAATTGTATGCATTAAATGAGTAAATTATATAGTATGTGAATTATATATCAATGAACTTGTTTTTGTAAAAATCAACTTTACCTTGAGGGAGTTGGATCATCTTGGCCAAGACGTGACATAATATTTATCAAGGTGTTAATCCCTATTTAAAATTAAAAACAAATACACAAGTAAATACTGATAGAAGAATTCTAGGACCATATTACAGTAGAAAAAATTATTTCTTGTCAATGTGATTTTAAAACGTTTGGTACCTACCTGTCTGAATGTGTAATAAATAATTATTTAAAACACTGGCTAGGAAAAAGAAATTTTTCTAAAAATCTCATCAACCTTTATTATAGTTCTTGCTCAAAGTAAATATCATAAAAGGGTCCATGGGGCCAGGCGCAATGGCTCATGCCTGTAATCTCAGCACTTTGGGAAGCAGAGGCAGGTGGATCACTTGAGGTGTTCAAGATCAGCCTGGTCAACATGGCAAAACCCTGTCTCTAACAAAAATAAAAAAATAGCCAGGTGTGGGGGCACATGCTTGTAATCCCAGCTATTTGGGAGGCTAAGGCAAAAGAATCGCTTGAACTCAGGAGGCATAGGTTACAGTGAGCGCATCTCGTGCCACTGCACTCCAGCCTGGGTGATAGAGTGAGACCCTGTCTCAAAAAAAACAAATTAAAAAAATGAGTTAGTAAGGACTAGAATACGAGATGGTGAAAGAGTCACCCAAGGACCATTCCTGGAGGTGAAATAAGTTACAACAGAAAACACAGGCCAAAAATAGGAGATTAACATCTTAAAATCATCCAGACATACATACCTTTCTTCCGCATGTGCATGTGATGAACTTTTCTGTCTCCATATTTGGGCTGCCGAATTCCACAGTTAGATAAAGAATTCCTGGCATGATCAGGATTCATTCCAAAATTTAAATGATGACTTGGATGAGTCATGGCCAGCTAAAATTTCAATAAAATAAGTTTAGTCTTAAAAACAGCAGGAGCTGGGTGCAGTGGCTCATACCCATAATCCCAAAGCAGAAGGACTACTTGAGTTCAGGAGATCAAGACCAGCCTGGACAACACAGTGAGACTCCATCTCTACAAAAAACAAAAAAAATTAGCTAGGCGTGATGGCATGTGACTGGAGTCCCAGCTACTCAAGGGGCTGAGGTGAGATTATCACTTGAGCCTGGGAGGTCGAGCTGCAATGAGCTATGATCATGCCACTGTACTCTAGCCTGGGTGACAGAAGGAGACCCTGTCTCAAAAAAACAAAAACTCAGCATGAGAGCACCATCTTTGTATCATCCCAAATTAAGCAGGAAAGGGAGCTGTCTATCCAGTTGAATCTTAAGCCCTGATCTTTCCATCTTATCTCCCTAAATATCTGTAAACAGATGACCTACAGAATGGGAGAAAATATTTGCATGCTATATACCCAACAAAGGACTAACATCCAGAATCTACAAGGAACCAAAACAAATCAGCAAGAAAAAAAAAAAACAAATAATCCCATTAAAAAGTGGGCAATGGCATGAACAAACATTTTTCAAAAGAAGATATACAGATGGCCAACAAACATGAAAGAAGGTCCAACATCACTAATCCTCAGGGAAATGCAAATTAAAACCAAAATGAGATACCACTTATCACTTTACCCCAGTCAGAATGGCCATTATTAAAAAGTCAAAAAAAACAACAGATTTTGGTGTGATGCAGTGAAAAGAGAAGGCTTATATACTGAACTATTTTGTATATAGCTCTGAAAAACAGTATGGAGATCTCTTAAGAAACTAAAAGTAGATCTAACATTTGATTCACTCCTCCCACTACTGTATATACTGTGTATCTACCCAAAGGAAAATAAGTCATTGTATCAAAAAGACACCTGAATTTCTTTTTTTTTTGAGACAGAGTCTTGCTCTGTCACCAGGCTGGAGTGGCAATGGCGCGATCTCAGCTCAGTGCAACCTCCACCTCCCAAGTGCAAGTGATTCTACTGCCTTAGCCTCCCAAGTAACTGGGACGACAGGCGCGTGCCATCACGCCCAGCTAGTTTTTGTATTTTTAGCAGAGACGAAGTTTCACCATGTTGGCCAGGATGGTCGCAATTTCTTGACTTCATGATCCGTCCACCTTGGCCTCCCAAAGCACTGGGATCACAGGCGTGAGACACCACAAGTGGCCCAACACCTGCACTTCTATGTTTATTGCAGCACAATTCACAACTGCAAAGATACAAAATCAACCTAAGCACCTATCAAATGACAAGTGGATAAAGAAAATGTGGTATACATATACCGTGGGATACCACTCAGCAATAAAAAGAATAAAATGTCTTTTGCAGCAGCTCAGATGGCCATTATTCTAAGTTAATTAACTCAGAAACAGAAAACCAAATACCGCATAATTCTCACTCACAAGTGGGAGCTAAGCTTTGGGTACCCAGGGGCATACAGAGTGGTATGACAGACACTGGAGACTCAGGTGGGGAGTGTTGGGAAGGGGGTGAGGGATGAGAAACTACCTACTGGGTATAATGTACACTATTCAGGTGACAAGTACACTAAAAGCCCAAATTTCACCGCTATACAATTCATCCATGTAGACAAAACCCACTTGTACCCCTAAATCTATTGAAAATATTTTTAAAGCAGCCAAAACAAACAAACAAATTTCCAGATCTCTGACGCAAGCCCTCTTCTGCAAACAAACATATCCACATCTTTACGCCAGGCATGGTGGCTCACGCCTGTAATCCCAGCACTTTGGAAGGCCAAGGCAGGCAGATCACCTGGGGTCAGGATTTCGAGACCAGCCTGGCCAATATGGCAAAACACCAACTCTACTAAACATATAAAAATTAGCCAGGTGTGATGGCACATGCCTGTAATCCCACCTACTCGGGAGGCTGAGGCAGGAGAATTGCTTGAACCCGGGAGACAGAGGTTGCAGTGAGCTGAGATCACGCCATTGCACTCAAGCCTGGGCAACAAGAGCAAAACTGTCTCGGGGAAAAAAATCTACATCTTTCAGAACACTCAGCACCTGGAAAGGAGAGCCATAAAGGAGGAAAAGCTGGAAGAAGGTACTTAGATTTGACAGGCAAATTTTAGCTTTATTCAATCTCTTTAGGGATAGTCTCAAATAAATGTGAGAGAATGGGTTGGAAAGCAGCAGAGGCAACAAGGGTGGAGCAATGGAGGGAACTATGTTTCTAACAATTCTTGTCACTTCTCAGGATAGAGAACCCAATGTACCATTTGTGACCTGCAAGATGAATTACTCCTATCTTGTTATTACATGAGTTTACAGGAGAGTAATTCTTACCTGCAACAGACAACGATCTTGGAAAGTATATCCTATCAACTTGTCCAGATGCATTAGGCATTGGTGGTAGCGGATATGATGGGTCAGAACAGGTAGCATCATCGCATGCTAGGAAAAAAAAAATACTTCAACATGTTTAACTTTATAAAAACTTACAAAGTCACTTCATTTATTTTACAAAAAACTAGAACCATTTTCACATCCCAAATTCCATCTCACTAAGTCCCAAAACAGCTTACTGGCTGCGTGGCATTGGGGAGAATCCTCTGAAAGGCAGTGGGCAGTAGCTGTTAAGAGTATACAGTCTGTAGAACCAGAATGCCCTGGTCCAAATCCTGCTCTGCCACTCATTCACTGTGTGACCTGGGGCAAGTTATCTTACCTCTCTGGCTCAGTTTCCTCACCTGCAAAATGTGAATAAATATACCTATGTCCGAGGATAGCTAAAAGGATTAAAAGAGAAAATACAAAAATCTCCCTTTCTCCCTCTCTTCCTTCTCTCTCTCTCTCTCTCTCTCTCTCTCTCTCTCTCTCAAAAAATAAAAAAGAAAGAAAGAAAAGAAGATACAAAAATCTTCTTACAACAAGGCCTGTTAGCCCTCATTCCATTAGGAATAGCCCTGGTTCCCTTAGTATTCAGCAGGGTAGCTTTGAGTAAGTCACATGCATTTCTGTGCCTATCTTTAATTAAAGAGGAATGGATTAGGATTCATTCGTTCTGAAACTTCTTTAGGGTCAAGATATTTTTGAGAATCCAAGGAAAATGTCCCTGTGCACAAGCATGCAAAAGTTGTACACAATTTTAATAGGTTCACAAACCCCTAAAGCCCATGACTATTCTTTAAGTAAGAACTTCTCCACCAGATATGCCACCCTAGGTTTAATATTTAATGATCTAACATTCTGAAGACAAATTTTATAAAGCCACCAGTACCATTAAGGTACCCAAGGACAAAGAATTTAAATTTTTGCTTCAACCCCTTTTCCTTTGACTCTAGATTTCTTGTTGGGAGATGATTTCATGGAAGGCTTATCTTTTTTCTTTTCCTTAATACTGTTCCCCAAGAACAAAAGAGAATGCAAGGAGTCATTCTTATTCATCAGAACCTGGAGGATGGACCCAGCCCACAGATTGATTGACATATGCTTTATATTATTTCAGTCTTTGAAGTATTTTAAGCTGGTATTATTTAAAAATATATGAAAATGGATTTGCTTGAAACTGTTGAAATTAGTTATGTTATTAACTTATAAAGAAAGATTCGTTCCACCAAAAAGGACCTCTCCTCAACGAACACTTTCTTGCCAATTCAATTCAGTAAGTATATAACTGAGCACCTCCATGTGTAAGGCCTTTCAATATGAGTGGAAGATAGAAAAGGCGAAGACACTGTTTTTGCCATTAAAGCTAGAGATATGCCATTAGGATTTGAATTATCTGCACTTTATTCACTGTTTTCATAAGTGCTATATTGAAACAACATATTCCAGACACAACAATATGGAAACAATGTGCACAACAAAAGTATAATACAGTTTTCCAGCCATTTAAACTGCAGGAAGCTCATGAGTTGATGCTAAAAACTCAAGGTGGATAGGACATGGGATAGGACATTAAGACTATTCAGTGCAACTGCCTTTCTAAAGCATAAACTCAACCTGGTTTATTTTTTATTTTTTAATATTTATTATTTTTTAATATTTCCTATAAGAGATGAATCACTGCCTGTCTGGAAAATAAAAACTTTCGAGTTTGCTGATTATCAGAAAATTACTTTTTTTTTTTCTGTCACTCAGGCTATACAGTGCAGTGGCACAATCACATCTCACTACAGCCTCTACCTTCCAGGCTCAAGAGACCCTCCCACCTCAGCCACCAGCCCCCATTACCTGGGACTTCAGGCGTGCAACACCACACTCTGCTAATTTCTGTGTTTTTTGTAGAGAAGGGGTTTCGCCACGTTGCCCAGGTTGGTCTCAAACTCCTCGGCTCAAGGGATCGGCCTGCCTCAATCTCCCAAACTGCTAAAATGAGCCACTGCTCCAAGCCGAAAATTATCATTAACTTTAAGCTCAAATCTGTTTCTTCGGAGGTTCTACCCCTTTAATCTTACTTCTACCCAGAAACAAAATGCAGTTAATGACAGGCTTCCCACATCTTGTTTTAGCTAACATACACCTTACTACCTTACTTCCTTTAAACTGTTCTCATGTAAAACAGCTTTGAATCCCTTGACCACTTCCTCTAAATCTGCTCCAAACAAAGCCTGTTTCTCCTTCCAAACACATCTTTCTTGTAAGTGCCATGGAAGGGTATAGATGACCCATGTCCATCTTGAATCCCAGACATTAAGTCTCAATGTCACCTACAAGACTTTAAATTTCTAGCTCAGTTTTTAAAAGTATCAATCTTTGCAATGTTAAAATACAGTCACCTTTATATCTGACATCTTTATGTCTGGCAACTGCTTTCATTTAAAAAAAAAAAAAACTATTCAAATTCTCCCATAAAAACAGAGCAACTAAACTAGCAAAATAAAAGACCAATGAACATTATCTACATAAAAACTAAATAACAAGGTATGCCCATGAGCCCCTAAATAAGAGTGGTTGAGGAGAAAGAGCTATGTCTCAGCATCTGCGTGAGAGAAGAGAGACACAGGGATTCTGATGGTCCCGATAATGGAAGAAACTCAAAATTAACAACACTTGTTCACCAGAAATAACCCAAACTGGAGAGAGCGCTGTAGAATCTAATTCACTGAGTGAATACAGGAGGTCAGTCTAACTGTGCTGAAGACACCTGGGACCTACCTACAAATACTCAAAACACAAAATACAAAAATTGAAGCTCTCTACAAGGTAAAAGCCCTACAACAAGGAGAAAGTGCTGAGAGTTAAAGCCCCACTTTGCAAGAGAGGGATAATGAAAGGCCAAAGAGAGAAGGGCCAGATAAAAGCAGAGGAGAGAAGCAGAGGGGGCAGATCTTAGTGTGAGGCCATATTATATTTTATCACTGTGAAAACAACAGGAGGAGGAGCTCCAGAACCATGAAAAACTATCCTGGCTTATAACCCCTTTCTAAAAGCACAGGAAAATATTTCATTTAGTTCACTTATTTTTAACTTTCTTAAAGAGCAACAGAAAAGAATCATAATCAAATCCCACTCAAAGATTTTCTAAGAAAGAGGGGTAGAATAGCAACCCTGCTAATAAAAATATTCCAGAAAAACTTACCAACAGAAAAGATGAAGCGATAACCTTCAAAATAAAAGAAATTAATAAGAGGATTAATAAAAATTACAAATAAACATTACATAAATTCAGAAATGAGATTAGAGGAAAGGAAGATTTGAAAAGAAGTGACAAAACAGAGGAAAAAGAAACGTAAAAGGAAATAATCAAGACTAAACAAGAAGGAACACGAAATCAGATTAACCCAATTAATACTGCTTTTTAGAAATAGAAATGAAGAATTCAAGAGAAAATGACAGATCCAGAAGCGAAGCAAAAAAGATAAAAGATGCATATATCTTTTAAGATACAAGAAGATATAAATAGTAATTACTTCTTGCATCTTATATAAGATACATAATCAGAGGGGACAGATCTTAGTGTGACTAACACTGTTCTGTTGGTAAGTTTCTCTGGAATGTTTTTATTAGCAGGGATGTTGTTCCACCCTCTTTCTTAGAAAATCTTTGAATTTGATCATGATTCTTTTCTGTTGCTCTTTAACAAAGTTAAAACTTAAGTAAACTAAATGAAATATTTTCCTGTGCTTTTAGAAAGGGGGCATAAGCCAGGATAGTTTTTCATGGTTCTGGAGCTGCTCCTCCTGTTGTTTTCACAGTGATAAAAATATATCTTATATATAATCTTATATAAGATATAAGATCCAAGAAGTAATTACTACTTCTTGAATGAAGAATTCAAGAGAACATGATAGATCCAGAAGAGAAGCAAAGAAAATATAAGATGCATATAAGTGGAATACTTTAAAAATCAAAATAACAGAAAATAATGAAATGTGTAATGTAAGAAAAAGAAAACTTTCCTGACAATTGAAAGTATATACTGTAAGGGTACACAGCATACCCGAAAAAAATTAACTGAAAAGACCTGAGACTTATTCTAGTAAACTATTGGTTTCTAAAGAAAAAGAAAAAATCCTTTAGGTACTCAGACAAAAGGACGAAGTCACTTTAACTCATTGTTATCGCACTTTCTTTTTCTTTTTTTGAGATGGAATCTCACTGTTACCCAGTTTGGAGTGCAGTGGCACGATCTTGGCTCACTGCAACCTCCATCTCCCAGGGTCAAGTGATCCTCCCACCTCGGCCTTCCGAATAGCTGGGATCACAGGTGTGCACCACCACACCCAGCTAATTTTTTGTATTTTTTGTAGAGACAGGGTTTTGCCATGTTGCCCAGGCTAGTGTCAAACTCCTGAGCTCAGGTGATGCACTTGCCTTGGCCTCCTAAAGTACTGGGATTACAGTCGTGAGCCACTGTACCCAACCATATTGTAATCATACTTTTGACAGCAATATTTTATGTCAGAAAACAATGAGAACATATTTAAAATATTAAAGAAAAGAAAATGTGATCCTCAGATTTTATATCCAGCCAAACTGACCGTTAAAACAAAGTCCACAGGCAAACTGTGAGGAACATGCAGAAATTCAAGGACCATTGTTTCTATAAGCCCTTCTTGAGGAATGTTTTAGAAAATGAGCTTCGGACAAAAAAAAAAAACAGAAGGTGGGAGATTCATAATGACATATGATCTGGTGATTATCTGCAAATATATTTTTATCTGTAGATAATCACAAGTGAGTCAATATAAGAAATAATTAAACATTCTAACATTGATGAGTACAACCATGAGAAAACGAGGGGAGAATAAGAAATATATAAAGAGTAGAATGAGCTTGCTGTCTGCCTTATTAACTTGCAACAAAAGATATCACTTCAAATTAGATACCAGGTGAGAGAGATTTTGGAAAGAAGCAGAGAGAAGGTATTTTTACTAAAAGACAAGATACACACACACACACACACACACAGAAAGAGGTAAGGAAGAAATTTAATCATCTATAAAGTTGTCAGTATAAAGGTAACCATTAGAATAAAAATACAAGCTTCCTAAATACAAAGAGAGATATGAAGAGGAAAAAACAAGGCCAATATAATGGATTTCATAGTAACCACTAACATAAAACTGTTAGAAAGCCAAACATATCAATAAGCTCTATATAGTACTATGGAGTGATCTCCCAGACACATGTTTTTGTTGTTGTTGTTTTGTTTTCTTTTGTTTTGTTTTTTTAGAGATGTGGTTTCACTCTGTCGCCCCGGCTGGAGTATAGTGGTGCAATCATAGCTTACTGCAGCCCCAAACTCCTGGGCTCAAGTGGTCCTCCCACATCAGCATCCTGAGTGGCTAGGACTAGAGGTGTATGCCACCACATCTGGTTAAGTTTGCAGTCCTCCTGCCTTGGCCTCCCAAAGCACTGGAATTTCAGGTCTGAGCCATCACACCTGGCCCAGACACATTGTTAAGTGAAGAAAATCTCAGTAGAAAAAAGTGTGTTTACGATACCACCATTAATACAAGAAAGAGGAAAACATACAAAAATAAATATATATATTTGCTTATATAAAAATAAGAAATTAAGTCTTTTATTTTTTTGACATGGGTTTCCCAGGCTGGAATGCAGTGGTGCCATCTCAACTCACTATAACCTCTCCCTCCGGGGTTCAAGTGATTCTCCTGCCTCAGCATCCAGAATAGTGGGGACTACAGGCATATGCCACCACTCCTGGCTAATTTTTTGTATTTTTAGTACAGAGGGGGTTTCACCTTGTTGGCCAGGATGGTCTCCAATTCCTGACTTCAGGTGATCTGCCCACCTAAGCTTCCCAAAATGCTGGGATTACAGGCGCAGCCACAGTGTGTGGCCGGATCAAGACATCTTTAAAAAATAGTTACCTATAGGGGATGGGTGGCAAGAAAGGATACAAGGAACAGAGATAGAAATTAGATTTTTAAAAACATATACACTTGGCTTTGTAAATCAGACTGCAGATTCATATAAATATTTTACATAATTATAAAACAATATTTAATTTTTAAAAGGAATCAGCCAGGCATGGTGGTTCACACCTGTAATCCCAGCACTTTGGGAGGTCGAGGCAGGTGAATCAGGAGGTCAGGAGATCAAGAGCACCCTGGCTAACACGGTGAAACCTCGTTTCTACTAAAAATACAAAAAATTAGCCAGGCGTGATGGTCCCAGCTACACAGGAGGATGAGGCAATAGAACTGCTTGAACCCGGGAGACGGAGGTTGCAGTGAACCAAGATAGCACCATTGTACTCCAACCTGGGCAACAAGAGTAAAACGCCATCTCAAAAAAAAAAGGAACCTAGGCCAGGTACAGTGGTTTATGTCTGTAATCCCAGCACTCTGGGGTGCTGAGGAAGGAGGATCACTTGAAGCTAGGCGTTTGAGACCAGGCTGGGCAACAAATCAAGACCCTGTCTCTACAAAAAAAATAGAAAAATTAGCTAGGCATGGTGGCACATGCCTGTGGTCCCAGTTACTTGGGAGGCTGAGGTGGGAGAATGGGTTGGGCCTAGAAGTTCAAGGCTGTAGGTGTGATCTCAGTGCCACTGTACTCCACCCTATGTGACACAGCAAGACCCTAACTCAGTCAGTCAGTCAATGAATGGAACCCTTAAAATCAAAAGCAAAATAAAACAAATGAATTCTGTGTACCCAGTCTGTGGCATAACCACGAGCAACAGAATATCGAGTATAAATCCCCAGTGAGATACAGCTATAGATAATCAAGGACAAAAAAGGAATAGACAGTCCCCAACTTACGATGGTAAGACTTACAATTTTTTGACTTTATAGCGACATATAAGCAATATTAATTCAGTATGTTCCTCGACTGATGATAGGCTATGTCCCAATAAACCCATCATAGGCCAGGCACAGTGGCAAACCCCTATAATCCCAGCACTTCAGGAGGTTGAGGCAGGCGAATCACCTGAGACTGGGAGCTCAAGACCAGCCTGACCAACAAGGAGAAACCCTGTTTCTAATAAAAATACAAAATTAGCCAAATGTGGTGGTGCATGCCTGTAAGGCCAGCTACTCGGGAGGCTGAGGCAGAAGAAACGCTTGAACCCAGGAGGCAGAGGCTGCAGTGAGCCGAGATCATGCCATTGCACACCAGCCTGGGCAACAAGAGTGAAACTCTGTCTCAAAATAAATAATAAAAAAATAAATAAATTCATCATAAACTGAAAATTCAACTTATGAAATTTTCAACTTACTCTGGGTTTATGGGTTTGTTGGGATGTAACCCCATTGTAAGTCAAGGACCATCTGTACTCCCAAACAAACGAGCAACTATTTTCTATCACCCTATTGGTGGTGGTGCTGTTAAGTTGTCATTCTGGGACTATTAGTTGTGTATTATGGAATAAATCAAATAAGTAATTTTTGGTGCTGTCCCATAGGATCTGTATCTCAGGGTAATCAAATAGTTGATGAAGAAAAGATCCTTTTTAAAAATATTTTAAGTTATATATGAAGACAGAAATAGACTATCATTTTGGCAGACCCTAACTAATTACTGGCTCTAAGTAACGATCCATCAGTGACCTACAATGTCACATACAAATAAAAAGAGTCCTCACCACCAGTTATGAAAATATCTTGCAAAAAACTGAACTGAAATCTGGTCAGTGCTGTTCAACAGAACACTCTATGATGATGGAAATAGCCTACTATCTGTGCTGTTACAGTACAGTGGCCACATGTGTCTACTGAGCGCTCAAAGTGTGGTGAGGGCAACTGAGAGGCAGAATTTTTAACTACATTTAACTTTAATTAATTTAAATTTAAATAGCCACATGTAGCCAGTGGTGCTGAACAGTGCAGTTTTAGATCTAACTACTAATTTATAGGAAACACAAAGGGAAGAAGCACCTGGTAAATGACACTAGAAAGTTGCGATCAGCAAAACTCAGACTACACTGTAGGAACTCTACAGGACACATGATCCAATTTCTTCAATAACAAATGTTCGCAAGGGGGACAAAAACGGAGACATGGAATGAGAACCTACAGATTAAGGAGATTTCAACAACATCAACTAATCACAATGTATAGATCTCACATGGACCCTAATTCAAACAGACTAAATTTACTTGACAATGCAAAAAATGTAAACATTGACTAGGCATTTGATGATATTACAGAAATGCTTTTGATAACAGTCGAAGCTAACTGATAGTTCATGGAGTTAATCATACTTTTCTCTTTCATCTTGTATGTTTTAAATTATTCCTAATAAAATATAATACTAGCCACATGAGGTGGCATGCACCTGCAGTTCCAGCTATAGGAGGCTGCAGCAGGAGGGTTGCTTGAGCCCAGGAGTCCAAGCCAACAAGGCCAGAGTGCACTATTATTGCACCTGTGAATAGCCACTGCATTCCAGCCTAATTCCAACCTGGGTAACGCAGCAAGATCCCCGCCTCTAAAAAAAAAAAAATGTGTGTGTGTGTAAAATACTTACTGATTCTCTGTCAGGCCGGTTAGCCTTTAAACAAATGTTTCCTTTCCTCACAAGCAGCACTATAGCTCTAATTTAAAAATCAAGTATCTTGCCCAGTGCTGTAGCTTACACCTGTAATCTCAGCACTTTCCGAGGCAGGTAGATCATGAGGCCAGGAGTTTAAGACGAGTCTGGCCAATATGATGAAACCCCATCTCTACTAAAAATACAAAAAAAAATTAGCCAGCACCTATAATCCCAACTACTTTGGAAGCTGAGGCAGAGAATTGCTTGAACCCAGGAGGCAGAGGTTGCAGTGAGCCAAGATCGTGCCACTACATTCCAGCCTGGGCGACAGAGCAAGACTCTGTCTCAAAAATAAATAAATAAATAAATAAAGTATCTCATACAGACTAAACTCAAAATTCCTTTGCTAACTATGAAGCCATTTCCCTCTCAGACATTCCTCCTTTCCACCCAACAAGATCTAATTTAGAAAATACATCCTTCAACTTGCTGTCCAAAGTCTCTGAATCCCTAGAGATGTTACTTTTCACTGTTGAGGCATTGCCTGACAAATCATTGAGTAAGAGAATCAGACAGTCTGACAATGCGTGGCAGCCTTCCATCCCACTCCAGATAGTCACTCTAGGAAGACAGTACATTCATTAATGAGTCCAAATACAGTTCTCTGCCCACTCAATAGAAATACCAACTACCATGACTCAGCTTTCCTCAAAGGCCAACAGTTCTCTAGGCACCTGTGCTTCCTTTTTTTCCCTTAAGAAGTTACAATGTCCCCCCATTTGGCATGAGCCTCCTACTGGTGATGCCACTGTGATGGTACAAATTCTCTGCTCCATTTTTTATATCTTCTGAGTCAGTTTGTTAATGTCCATGGACCACCTTCTCAGTATGGTATAGGTCAAGGCGTCTCCCTCTACAGAAGATACCAATTCAACCTCGGTGTGTGAAACCCCATTCTTAAAATACAGGTCCTACTGCAGCATGTTGCTTTTCTTCCTCTTCTGAGTCATTATGCTGAGTTTTTTAGACTCGGGTTTTGATTCCTTTTTCTTCCACATTACCCAGAATTCACTCTAACAAGCAGCAACAGAGAAAACCCTTCAACAATTTCTCTACAAACATGGTGACAGGCCTACATTCAGTTCATACAAAATTACAGGTTATAGCACCCACCCCTAGGTTTTCAATCCTCTGAACGTTGGCTGGGGCACCAGGTAGAATTTTCTAATCTCCTAACAATCCTTGGTAACTTCTCTGGTTGGGGAACATGCACTTCCAGAGGGAGATGTTAGTACTGAGATCACTCCATGTCAGATTCATCACAACAGTTTCATCTCCTACAGCCACCAGACAGCATCTCAAGGCTTTTACCAGCCAGCTACGAGCAATTATTACTAAAAATCAGTAGGTTCTACATCAATGAACTACCAAATACATGGAAAAACTACCAAAGATTTTAGAGAAATCCTTTCTTTTGCTAAAAATTAAATATAAGCCTATCTATTCAAAGACTTTGAATAATCCTATGATTATTCAAAGTATTTGGTGTATAAATTCACTTAGCTGATATTTCCCAGTCAATTAGATTTTTATTCTTTATTACCCAAAATACTAAACGCTTTTATTTTGCATATTTTAAACTGCATTATGATATGCTACCAGCTTATGTGAGGAAAACACACCAAAAGAAAACATTTTTTCTAGTATAAAAAATTAAATATTATTATAAGCCACAGTCAATACTACTTGTAAAAAGCAACAACAAAAACACTGTCGGTGCACGCCTCAAAAAATTATAGGTTTTATTAAACATCATTAAAATCTTTACATTAAAAACTAAGTAAAGGCCAAGTAAACAATAAAAAATGTTAACATATATGACTCGTGAGTAGGCAAACATGCCCTGGACTTAACATTTATTAAGGATATAAAAAGACTACCTTATCCTAAAAATAAGACTAAAACAGCCTCTAAAATATATTCATAGATGTTTGGTCATTAATGCTACATGATAAGACATTTTGTCTGATTTTTTTTACAAGAAAACTACAGGGAATGGCTTTGTTGCCTTCATTATTCACTAAAGGAATTTTAAGGTTAAAAAATTTCAAACAAAATGTATGGCAAACATCGGGAATTTAAGGGCAATTATTCAGAACCTTTGTGTGATGCATGTAAAATACCTGAGAATTTTAAAACATAAAAATTCCAGGAAGTACTAAAGTATCATCTGTGGCAAAAACTCTTAGTTAAAATGTACCCAGAAGTTCTATACTTGTCAAAGGTTTTCTATAAGATGTACCAGTAGAAAGGAAGACTTGTAAAAAGATGAGGAATAACTGCCTGATTGACTAGTGGGAGATGCAACAGGACAAACTAAGTGAAAGCTCAGTGAAAAGAATCAGGGGAGTTTCAAATGACTCGCACTGAGGGCTTCACCATGGAGCCCATTGCTTTGCATAGACAGTGATTTATTTATTCCCACATTCATAAACAGTTACCACTTTAAAACCACTCTGGAACAAGGAAAGGTATAAATAAATATAATGAAAATATGTGTTGCAAAAATACTTATTTTGAGCCAAAAGTCAACTACACTAATTTATTTTGCCATTTTCCCCTAAACCTTACTGTAGGGTTTTTTGTTTGTTTGGTATTTAAAGTTTGAACTAGGTTGCTCCTGTGTAATGAATGAGTTGACAAACACCTCCAAATTTCCATACGTTGATCTTTTAAACTCAATGCAGGTAACAATTTACTTTCACAACCCTAAGAATATTCACTAATGGTGAAATAATATTTAATATGTCAAAATAAACAGATATTTCATCTATTCATCTAAGCTTGAGAGTTACAGAATACCTCCAGGAGAATTTGATTTTGGTATGTAAGGAACTATTGCACTGAAGCACAGGGGGTTTTAGGTTTTAATAGTCACTTTCAGCCCCCATATTGCCACTGTGCTAAGATTTCTTTCTCTTCTGCTTCTATGGACTTCTCAGGTAGCTTGTTGGCTCATTTGCATTCATTTATATGCAGATATATTTCTTTACAAACCATAAAGCAATTCCTTCTGTATTCAGTATATGAACTCATAGGCAACAATTTACATTCTTTATCAAGTCATTTACCTATAAGGGTAATTTTATCAAAATTTTAAAAAGGCTTCCATTAGGAGGACCAGAGGATGGAAGCATGGATTCTATACAGATGGCAGTTCTCTTTGGAAGAGTGGGAGTTCTACAGAAGGAGGAACGATTATTAGATCATAAAGTATTCACCTTTGCAAGGGTTTAATCAGGATCCCTCTTCTTCCATCAGTTAGGCAAGAAACTGACTGAGTCTTTTTCCCTACCAACCTCGAAACAGAATATATAGCATATCACACAGCAAGAGACGAGATCACTTACTCCTCTAGCAGCTTCTCCTCTAGCTGAGGGTAGAGGAAGACTTTGTGATATAGCTGAAGAACACAAAACTGTGTTGGAACAGATGATTCAGCACTCTTATTTGTTTTACAAAAAGAAAAAAAAAAGCTCAATGCTTCAGAAAAAAAAAAAAAGTACTGTATTCAGAGGTCTTAGGGACTGCTACAGGGGGTGGGGGAGAAATCAAGTAAAACAGGATGCTCTCTCCACTCCCATCTCCCACTAGTCAATCAGACAGTTAATCTTTATATATTTATAAACAAAGGCTCTAGAAGGGTTTTGTGTGAAAAAAATATTTTGAAGGTAACCAAAAACACAAGTTCAAAACCACTAACTAGAAGGTCTGGAAGGTGCCTTCTAGTTCTATTAAGAATTTAACAATTCAACAATTTTATGATCTCTGAGACGATCAACTCTGACTTATCACTGAGATCACCAGATATGGAGCTAACTGTCTAGCATTCTGCTCACTGTTCTGATGATGTCTGCCTTAGGATGACACTACACTGGTTTTGGGGAAACACTAGCAAACAGAGAAACTGGGTGATATGGCTTTAAATGGCCATGGGAGACAATCAATGGAAGTAAAATATCCATCTGAAAGTACTGACGGTCCTAAGATATTTGTCAATTGGTAAAATAACTGCGGACCTGGTGAAAATAGCTGGCTACCACTGTAGACGATTACCCTGAAACTAACTGGCAATATTACACCAATAGCAGTTCATCTTAATGTAAAAACAGTTAGCTTTGGACACTACTTAGCAAATAAATTGTGTAGCAAGACTTTTAAACCCTGCTATTCAATATAATAAATATCAATACTGATTTTTTTTTAATTTCATTATGGTAATAACTTATCATAATTTCATTATGAAATAAACACTAAGAGTAAGCTGCCTGAACTTACTGCAACACAGGCCACCATCAAAACAGATAAATGGAAGCCTGAAAGTATTCTTCCAAAAGGCTGAGCACAGCAAACCGCATTACCTCACCGCAGCCTGTGTCCACATTTCCTTTACTGTAATTCTCATGGACCTCATCCAATATCAATTGTGACAAAACAATCAAGTGAAAACAACAGAATATGTTGGTTTGGGGGATCTTTAATCACATATAAATTCCACCCACAGGAAAAACAGAAATGCTTATTAGTCAGTCAGTTACATATAGCTGAAATGTTACTCTATTGAGTTCACCCAAGGAAAATATATTATCATTTGGTTCAAATATGAAGTATATACTGATTCTGTTCATTAATGCCTTCAGTTCTCTGCAATATAAATTTGAATCATCAGTCTAGAAAACATACACTTCCAGAGTTTGCTTGTATGGCTGCTGGATTACCTCTTTTGTGCGAGCACCTATACATGTGCTGCAAATAAGCAGATGCATGAGCAGATGCATGAGAAGATAGACTTACCTTCATGCAAAGAGAAGAGACTGAATTGAACACTACTAAATAAACTTCTCCCCACCCCAGCACCCACAAACACAACACACACACACACACCCCAGCATCAAAACAGACAATGAAAACAAAATCTAAATAATAATAAATAATTTATAGTTGGTATTCCATTTAGCCTCAAGGTAATATGTTCTACAGAGCATTCTCAATTAAGAAACCCTCACTGCCAGATTTGCTTTAAAGGAAGAAAAGTATGGGCCTAACTGTGTCCTCAGAAGTGTCCCCACCTGACAGACATCAGAACGAATGCCAGTCTTCCAGAATCCTTGGCTACTTAGCTCCACTGTTACTTCTCGCCTCATTGTATTCTTCTGCCGTATTTTTTGGAGTGCTTCCTAGAAAAGAATTCATTATGATGATTAACACAACTGCTAAAAATCAATAGTAAGCCAAACATCAAGCATTACAAAATGAGTTGGATTCATTTAATATTACCCTTACATTCAGATACTCAAACCTCTTCATACAAAATTACAGTATTTTCTTTAAAATGGAGGCTGGAATGCCCAAAGCTTGGGGTATAAGGCAGCATTTCTTGGGGTATATAGGGCAGCTTTTCTTATCACTAGATAAGAAAAAATCTAAACCAAATCTACCATCCTGATATGTTCAAACAAAATATGCCCTTGCATTGATAAAGGAAGCAAAATGTGGTTTTGGATTTGAAATCAACATGTAGAATTCTTACCATGACTTATGTTAAGTATTTACATCTAAAAAAGACAATCAGGAAAAATAAAAGAAAGAAAAAAGACAATCAGTAAATTAACCTGAAACCCAAACAGTTCTAAAAGTTGCCTTCTAACTTGCAAACTCCTTATAAAAACCCTTGCTGTAAGGTTATATTTTATATGAAAAAAGACTAGGATCCAAAACGCCACCTGTGAGACATGATCAGGAACTAACTCTTCCCTTTCATGGCCCTTCCAATAATTATAAAAATAATTGTATACTTATATGCATGCAATTAAATCAAAATATCATAGGAATTCATAATAACAACAGGAACCACCCCCACCCCCACTATTAAGTTCCTTTTACAAGCCAAATACCACAAGAGGTTAATGGCATATTTCAAAAGGCCATGCAACTACCTTTCTCTTGAGTGCACCAACAGGGGAACATTTCAGTCAGCCTCTCATCCTTAGTTCCCTCCTTTATAAGGAAGCCAACTGGCCTAAATCACCGTAAGTGACAAGGCCAGAATTCAAACATTTTTTTTCCAGCTGCAAAGCCTTGCTCTTACACAACCCCAGCAGAATAAAACCTCCCTGAGACAAAAATCAATGCTGATACTGAAACCATTAATTCTTATAATTAAAAGTAAAACATAAGTTATCTGGGATTCCAGGGATAATACTACCCATTAGTAAGGAAATATGGAATTTGGGATATGAAACCTCACAAAATAAGTTTACTCTACTCAACTGGCAGACCTACAGAAGACAATGTTTTCCAACTTTTAATACCAAGAAATCTAAGTAAAACCCAATGCTGTATAATGTGCAACCAAATTAAAGATAAAAGGCTGATTCAACAAATTTAAGCTTTATTATCTATAAAAGATATGTCTGATTCCCAATGGTAATAATCCATTAAGAGATTGGCATTTTAGGGGTTGACATACTTAGGATGTTTTGGCCCCTTTAAATTTCACATTGAAATATGATACCCAAGGTTTTTGGGTCGTGGGTGGATCCCTCATGAATGGCTTGGTGCCTTCCCCATGGTAGTGAGTTCACATGAGATCTGCTTGTTAAGGAGAGTCTGGGACCTCTCCCTCCTCCCTCTTGCTCCATCTCCTGTCATAGAACGTGCCTGCTCCCCATCTACCTTCTACCATGACTAAAAGCACCTTGAAACCTCCCCAGAAAGCAAGTAGATGCTGGTGCCATGCTTCTTGTACAGCCTGCAGAAAGAAATGTGTGCCAAATAAACCTCTTTTCTTTATAAATTACCCAGTCTCAGGTATTCCTTTATAGTAATGCAAAACAGATTAACACAGGGGTAAAAAGGCTCCCTTAAATATTAAAAGATTTTTTTAAATCAATTTATATAACAATGTGGGGAGGAGGGTAATGTACAATTTTTTAAAAATATCTTCACCAGCCATTCCAAAAACATACCAAATGCTAAAGAGCATCAACAAAATGAAGAAACTCCATCAATTAACAGGGAAAACAGCCAGCTAGCATCAAAATGGCAGTATCAAATTCACACATAACAATATTAACCCTAAATGTAAATGGGCTAAATGCACCAATCAAAAGACACAGACTGGCAAATTGGATAAAAAGCCAAAACCCATCAGTGTGCTGTATCCAGGAAACCCATCTCACATGCAAGGATACACAAAGGCTCAAAATAA
>JAPYYA010000141.1:0-20611 GCA_028533165.1 Leontopithecus rosalia | reverse complement strand
TGTGTAGGGTGTGTGTGTAGGGGGTGTGTATAGGGGTGTGTGTAGGGTGTGGGGGGGTGTGTGTAGGGTGTGTGTGGGGGGCTGTGTGTGTAGGGTGTGTGTGGGGGGCTGTGTGTAGGGTGTGTGTAGGGTGTGTGTGTAGGGTGTGTGTGGGGGTGTGTGTAGGGTGTGTGTGTAGGGTGTGTGTGGGGGGTGTGTGTGTGTAGGATGTGTTGTGCGTGTGTGTAGGGTGTGTGTGTGTAGGGTGTGTGTATGGGGGTGTGTGTAGGGTGTGTGTGAGGGGTGTGTGTAGGGTGGGTGTGTGTGTAGGGTGTGGGGGTGTGTGTGTGTGTAGGGTGTGTTGTTCGTGTGTGTAGTGTGTGTGTGTAGGATGTGTTGTGCATGTGTGTAGGGTGTGTGTGTAGGGTGTGTGTGTGGGGTGTGTGTGTAGGGTGTGTTGTGCATGTGTGTAGGGTGTGTGTGTGTGTGTGTGTGTGTGTGTGTGTGTGTGTGTGTAGGGTGCGTGGGGGGTGTATTAAACGGCAAGGTGGCTGGTTTCCACCCACTCCCGGAACCTCATGTTTTCATCTGTAAAATGGGACTTCTGAGAGAAACCAACTCACAGGCTCACGGCAGGACAGTGGGTCAGTGCAGGAAAAGGGCTGGGCGCTCACTCAGTAAGGGGTGGCTCTCAGGTCAGGTCCAGGCAGAGGTGCCACTGGGGCTCCAGGAAGGGCCGGGCACCTGCTCACCTGCTCGGGGCCACCCGTAGCTCACTGGGTGAGGTTACTGCTGGGAACCACATGAGCCGACTGAGATCATCCAAACGACAATTTTCTGGGAGAATCTGGTTTGGAGCTGGGCACTGAAGAGTGTGCCCGCTGCTGTGCAGGCCCGCCTGAGGAAGACAGGGGAGCAGTGCTGTCCTCGGGGCAGGGCCGGGCTGTCAGGACCGGGGCTTAGAGCAGAGGGCTCAGACCATGGTACAGTTTGGATGTTGTCCCCTCCAAAACCCATGTCGGAACGTAATCCCCAATGACTGGGGGTCATACTAGTTTGAATCTTGGCGGTGGGGTTTCCTGAATGGCTTGGACCACCCCCGTGGTGGTGAGTGGGCTCTCACCGAGTTCTCCTGAGATCCAGCCATTTAAAAGTGGCATCACCTCCTCCCACCCCCAAGCTCTCGCTCACACCTGTGTTTGCCAGGTGACATGTCTGTTCCACCTTCGCCTTCTGCCATGACTGGAAACTTCCTGGGGCCTCCCGAGAGCCCGAGCAGATGCCA
Source organism: Leontopithecus rosalia (assembly GCA_028533165.1). Taxonomy (NCBI): domain Eukaryota; kingdom Metazoa; phylum Chordata; class Mammalia; order Primates; family Cebidae; genus Leontopithecus; species Leontopithecus rosalia. Next base: position 19,347 of record JAPYYA010000141.1, on the reverse strand, counting down.
GCACCTTGCTTCCTGTGAAGCCTGCAGAACCGTGAGCCAATTATGTCTCTTTTCTTTATAAATGACACAGTCTCGGGTATTTTTTATCTCAGTGCAAAAACGGCCAAATACAGCGGAGACACAGGAGACCCGGGAGACGCTGATCCTGAGTTGGGGCAAGTGGGTGCCTGGCCCCGTCACACGCAGGGCCAGGCACCCACTTGTACTTAAATTTATATGCAGTCTCTATAGGCCTATAAGCCTACACATACCTAGTCTTTTAGCCTGCAGCGGGTTGAACATTGGCCCCCAAAATATATGACCAGGTCTTAACCCCTTAAACCTGTGAGCGTGGCCTTATTTGGAATAAGGGTCTTTTGGATATAGCTATGGTCTCGAGATGAGTTCACCCTGGATTTAGGATGGGACCCAAATCCAGTGACCTGCAAAGGAGAGGAGATTCAACTGCCCGACACACACGGGGGAAGCCTGCGTGAGGATGGAGGCTGAGGTTGAAGTGATGTGGCCACAAGCCCAGGAAACCAAGGCCATCAGCCACTGGAGGAGGCAGGAAGGATCCTTTGAAGGGTACAAGATTTCCCTGCCTTTGTGGCTGAAATATTTGTGGGGCTTCCTTGGATTAGGGCCCGTTTTAGCCCAAGGAAGGAGGCGTAAACCTCCAAGGTGGATTCCACAGATGGGCAACAGGGTCACTAGCTGAGAAAAATATTAAACACAGAGCAGAGGGAAGCCAGAGAAAAAAGCCCAGTGTCCCCAGGTGAAGCTCGGCCCTGCAGGGGTGCCGGGCAGGAGTAGTGGGGTGGGTCAGGGGCCCACTCAGCCTCCAAGCTCACCGGCCGCTCAGCTCAGACCCCAACTCAAAGTACTGGGCAGGGGATGCCTGTGTGCGCTTTGCAGGTGTGTGCAAGCCGGTGCGTGCACGGCCACGGTCCCCAGAGGAGGTCCGGATCCCCACCCACACCTTGGTGGGAACTGTCCTCACAGATGTTCAGCCATGAAGGGTGGCTCCAGGGCTTCCCGCTTCCCGTCTGTAAACTGAACAAAGGAAGAGCGTCCACTTTCCAGGCGTTTGCTAGGACTGAAAGGCGAGGGAACGAAGTCACGGGTACAGCTGAGGAAGGAGCTGAGGACGGCTGTGGCCACCTGTCACCACTGCATCGTGGGTGACGTGCCAGCACCCCCCAGCCCCGGGCACATGGGCAGGCATGGGGCAGGAATCTCCTTTCCGACAGCGAACCAGCTCCACACACCTCCCCACCCCCGCACCACCAGCACTGTCGGGACCAAGCCTGCGAAGATCAGATGTGCTGGGATGAATGACGGAGCCCCTGGGCCAGACGCGAGTCCTCGGCCGAGCAGGGCCCAACAGCCCTTCCTGCCAGTGGGGACTCGGCCCGCCGTGCAGAGGTGTGTGTCCACCTGCACCAGCTCAGGCTGGCCCAGTCCTCCTCCTACAGGGCAGAGAGGGTGTTCAAGAAGCCAGATTAGACCCTGCCTCCTGGATGACAGGGGTGGGGCAGAGAGCAGCCCCTGAGGGGACGCATCAAGCCTGTGTGTACCTTCGGCCTCTCTGCCTCCCCTCACAGGTGCCTGCAGCCCAGGGAGGGGAAGCCGTCTTGCTCAGTGTGTCTGTGCACCCATGCACACCCGCCCGGTCTCCCTGTGTGCACAGGAGGGGCCTCCATCCGTTCAGCAGTGACCGGCTGTCTCAGAGCTGCGTCTGGCAGTGAACAGGGAAGGACCTGGTTACTGGCACCCACACTCTTGGCCTGGGGTCTTCAGGTTGGGAGGGGCTGCCTTCCAACACAGCTGGGACCCTTCCACACTGACTCCTGACGCCCCCGTCCATGTTGCCTCTCCCCTCCGGCCACACAGCTTCCTACTCCAGGAGCAGGGACACAGCACGTCCCCAGTCACCCAGAGCCAGGAGACTGGGGAGTACCCGTGCACCCGCCAGCCAGGGTCCTGAAGTCTGGTTAGAGGGGCCCATTGGTCAGCAGTCCCTGCTCAGAAGCCAGGGATGGTGCCATGAGATGCCCCTTCCTGGGTGGGTGCCAGTCCCATGTGTGGGGGAGGGGTGCTGCACAGCCGGGCCTGGGATGAATGGGGCTCTGTGTGTGCAGGGTGGGGACCCGGGACAGCCCTGTGGCTGCAGCAGAGCCTGGTCGCCTCCCCCTCCGTGCCTCTAAGGCGAGCATGGTCTCCCAGTGTCTGCCCCGGGATGGAGGAGGCTTTCCCCATGGCCACGGCCAGTGCCCAAATAAGAGAGCCTGACATCCTCTGCTTCCTGCCCCAGGCCTCCAGGGACAGGCACAGTGGAGCTGAGACACCAGTGCTGGCTCTGGAGGTCCAGAGGCGCCGCTCATGCCCATGGCTGGGTCGGGCTGTCAGGACAGGCCTGTCCTGGTCACACAGCCTGGATCCAGGAGGGAGGGGCTGTCTGCCCCTATAGCAGGAGCCAAACCCACAGGACAAGGTCCCCACTGCATGCACTACCCACCTACCTCCATGAGCCCGGGGTGCAGCAGAGCAGGACGCCCCAGGAAGCAGGGCCGGGGTCCTCAGGGGCCCTTGTCTACAGCTAGGCAGGAGGCAAGGGGACGCCGGGTGCTGTGGGTGAGGCCAGACTGCGGCTGGAGAGGGCCAGGCAGGCCAGAGGAAGGCCAGTCCACAGGTCGCGTTTCCCGAATCCCTTGAAGCTGGCACTGCTTCTCCAGAGGGGACAGGCAGCCTCCCCGAGGCCTGATGCTTCCAGGTCGCCTGTCCTCACAGCATGAAACCCCATGGGATCCTGGGAGGCTCCAGTTGTCCCGGGTGACGGAAGCAGAGGCCTGGGGCAGGGCAGGAGTCGCCAGAGCCAGGGCTCCCCCGCAGAGTCACCCTTGGGTCTACCCGCGTCCCCAGGACACACTGCCACCCTTCTCGTGAACCGGCTGTGATTTCTGATGGTCAAAACAACTCTGGACACGGTTTAAAACTCGCTGCTGTTCTCACGGAGCTTCCCGATCCCCTCATCAAAGCGCAGGCCTCAGGAGCCTCGATTCCCGCTGCCCCAGGCCCTGTCTGGTTCTCAGGGAGAAGCCTGCGAGGCAGGAGGGAGGTTCTGCCCCTGCCCCTCTCACCCTGCCTCGGGGTGCAGACCACGCAGACGCACGGCTTCGGACCCCTGCGCCACAGCCCCTCTGTCAGGTGGCCTTCCGGGAGTGACTTGGGGTCCTCCCTGGCAGGGTTCTGACCCTGGGCCCTGCCCAGGCCCTCAGAGCTTCTGTCCGCTCTCACGTCCGTGTGAGGCTGGACTCTGGCTAAGCCCCTGGTTCCTCTGGGATCCTAAAGCATCCACTTCCCCGAGGCACTGGCAGGGCACTGGGAGAATGCAGAGGCCGGAGCAGAGTCCTGCACCCGAAGGCTGCCCCTGTCCGGGCACTGTGCTGCCAGGGCCTCCGGGCATCTTGGGGAGAGCGATGGGCGTGTTTGCTCCCCTTTGGTGAAGGTGCTTGGGAGGAAGCACCCGGGGGTAACGCTGCCTTACAGAGCCCTTTACCGAAGTCATGTTTGTAATTTTATTTTTTTCCTTCTGCGGGTTCTCAAATTGAGCTTGAGGCCTGGCAAAAGCCAGATCCCAGGAAGATCATTTGAGCCCAAGAGTTCGAAACCAGCCTGGGCAATGTAACAAGACTTCATCTCTACAAATTAACTAATTAATTAAAGCGGTTTTCAAGGCCAGATCCACCCCGCCCTTCACACCCTTCAAGGGGTCGCTCCCTCGAGACCTCCCGAACCACCAGGACAAAAGGAGACTATTACCCAGGACTCTGAGTGTGGGAACACACCTGTAACTTACGGAAGCAAAATACAGAAGCAGGCAGCTGAAAATTCCAAAAGGACATTCAGCTTCAGGCATGGCTCGTGCAAGCCTCTTTCCCTACCTCCGCTGCTTTCTGCTCCGTTCCTCACTTTGTGACAGCCTCATCGTTGGGTTGGCTTCCTGGAGACTTGAGGCCAGCCCCCAGGTCTTGACCCCCTGCCATCCAAGGCTACACTGTCCAATAGGGTGGCCCTGGCTTCATGTGACTCTTGAGCACTTGAAATGTGTGTCATCTAAATTGGGAAGAGGTGAAACTTCATGCACAAGTGATTGAGAAGACAATGTGAAAAAAGTTGTGTAGGCCGGGAGCATGGCTCACGCCTGCAATCCCAGCACTTAGGGAGGCCGAGGCGGGCGGACCACCTGAGGTCAGAAGTTCGAGACCAGCCTGGCCAACATGGAGAACGTCCATCTCTACTAAAAATCCAAAAATAGCCGGCGTGGTGGCACATGCCTGTAATTCCAGCTACTCGGGAGGCTGAGGCAGGACAATCTCTTGAACCCGGGAGACGGAGGTCACAGAGTCGAGCTGGCACCACTGCACTCCAGCCTCGGCGACCAGAGTGAAAGTATCTTAAATAAAAGAAAAAAGTGTAAAGTTTTTCCATAGTAGTCTTTTAATTGATGACACTTTGAAACCTTAATAGTTTGGGTATATTCGGTTAAATAAAATATTTAAATTAATTTTATTTTTACTTGTTTTAATATGACTGCTGGAACAGTGAAATTATACATATGCCTTGCACTGTTTTCATGGAGCAGCACGGGTCTGAGTCAAGAGAAAGAGGTTTCCTCCTCTCCAGACGTAAACGCGCGCCCAGCAGGGGGACGTCCGACCTCAACCGCTTACCGTGGCTGAGGGAATTATGTGATGCCCACCCCTGACCCAATCACTGCGTCAAGGGCTAGAAGGGTATGTGGAGTGGCCTTCGCCAGTCAGAGCACACCTGGAGCCGGAAGTGGGCTGTCCCTGCCCGCCTTCCGTGATGTGTAAGATGAGGCAAATGTGGAGCCTGAGATGGACCGGAGGCATGGTAGATGCAAGGTCCCTGCATCCTGCTCTAATTCTCTAACACTCTTCCTCCTGAGAGTTGGGTCTCAATGCCCTGCCACGGAGTCTGAGCTGGCCTTAGTGACCCATCTGATCAATAGAACGAAGCAGAAGAGTTGACCTGAGACTCCCAAGCCATGAGAAGTCTTGTAGCCTCCACCCAGGACACCAAGAACACCCGTGCCTGGAGCCCACCCACCCTGAGACCACCATGCTTGGGAGGCCACACGTAGGTGCCTGGCTAAGAAACACAGGGGAGTCGAGCCATCCGGGTAATCCCACCGAGGCGCCACACGTGGAACGGGAGCCACGTTGCACACACAGCCCACCCGGGCTTTCAGACGGATCCTGGCCCGGCTGCTGCCGGATCACAAGCAAATGGGAAGATCCCCAAGAGAGAACGTCTCAGCTGAGTCTGACTAACTCCCCGAACCCTACAGATAATAAATTGTTGCTTTAAGTGACTACGTATTATGGAATTTAGGGCCAGAGTAGGATGCGCCATTGTAACAGCCCTGGGGAGCGGGCTTCGAACCAGCTGGCAGGTGGAAGCTGAGAGAGGCGGGGAGGACTTCCGGAGGAGGCCGGCAGGACAAGGAGGAAATTGTGATCAGAAGCTGGGAAAACCAAGGATCTCGTTATGCAGAAAACTTTGGCAACACTGACCCCTGTAGCAACGCAGAAAATAGAAAATAAACTTAATGAATTACTTGATTTGGTTGAGGACATTTCCAGGAAGAGTGTTGAATATTCACTAGCTTCTCTTAGGTACCTAGTATAAGATAGAGAAGAGCTAAAATCAAAATATTCCGTTTTCAGTAAATTCAGAAAAACGCATTTTAAAAACCAGAATCTGCTGACTTTATGATTAAGCTTCTTCTTCGTCCCAGGCCCTTCAGATGGCAAATGCTCTCAAAATAAAAAATAATCTCCAGCCTGAAGAATCTCTAACGGGGGTGGCTGTGAGACCTGTAGGGAGACTTCAGAAGGTTGAAGGCTGGGACTCACAGCCCCTCTCAGCAGGAGAAGGGGCTTCTCAAAATCTCAGGGCCTGTGAAGCAGCGACCCGACACCCAGCCCAGCAGAGAGGCCTGTCTCGGGGAGGATTGTGAGGACAGTTTCTTTCTGGTGATGTGAATCCCAGAAAGATTCATAGGAAGTCCTCCTAGGAAGGGCAAAGACATGGACTCTGCAGAAGCTATGTCCATTTGAGGATACAGGAGGCCACGTGGTCCACGGGGTCCACGGAGGAACGCATTCCAGGACCGCCGCTGGAGGCCTGAAACCGTGGGTGGTGTCCCACCCAATTCCCGTTGATCAGAACGTGTCTCTGCTCATGTGTTTCACCCACAAATGCAACGCCTTTTCCACCCTAACTAAGCACTCGTCACAACTGTGGTTATACCTGCAGCATGAGGTTTGAGGTGTGAAAGCAAAACTAGAAGAGATTTCTTTTTCCTGCTTCACGATATCCCAGAGAAGAGATTTGCTTTTACTGTAGATCTTAGCAAGCTTAACATACGATATTTTTTCTTTTCTTATTGAGTTGAGAACTTCCATCTTCTCACCTAAAGGAAGCGCTGCATGGGTTCTCATTGGCGTGTCAGAATTGCCAGCATCACCACCGTGGTGCTTTGGGGCCATTGTTAAGTCAAATAAGGGTTACTGGGACCCAAGTACTGGGGTGCCACGAGAGTCCGTCTGAGAACCTACAGGCTGCTAAGTGACTAACGGGCAGGGAGCATCTACAGCGTGGACCCTCTAACAAGGGAGTGACTCACGTCCCAGGCAGGATGGGGTGGGATGGCCGGAGACTCCATCGCCCTGCTCAGAATGACCTGTGTTAAAACTGGAAGCGTTTATTTCCAGTTTTTCATTTACTGTTTTCAGACCGTGAGGGACCGTGGGTAAGAGAAAGCAGGTGGTCCACCGTGAAGGTGGGATGGACCCGGAGCCCAGCAGGTGGAGCTGAGCACCACAGAGTCATTCCTGAGGGGCAGCGGGACATGGCCCTGATCAGACTCCGTATTTCAGAATTGCTATGGGCCAGTGACAGCTGTGGGCCTCCCACTTCTCCCTTGTTGGACAGGGCCATTGATCACAGTGTTCCCTGCCTGTGTCACTGGTGCGTGTCAGGCATGTGAGTCTTCAGGTTGAGGGGGATCATACTCAAAACCCTGCCCTGAAGCTGGTGCCATACCGGAAGAGCCTCGTTTGCACCTGGATTTGATTTCTGTGACAAGATCCTGGACCTGAGGGTCTTTCTGAGACTACTCTGTCTTTGGAGGCTGCCTGATTTAAAAAGAAAAGACTCTGGACCTCAAGCCTAAGCCTGATGCCGTAGTGATATGAGACTGTGGGCGTCTTGGGCAGGAAGGGTGAGTGGCATGTGGTGAGAATGTAAATAATTTGTGCCATGGGTGGACTGTGGCAGTTTGAGGATGACCAGGAACACTCTGGGACTCCTCCCATCAAGAGGCAGGGGCTTAGCCCTCTCCCCTTGAATCCAGACTGGACTTAAGGGATTATTTCACCACCCACCATTCGACTTTCTGCCTTCTGATTCTAGGGACCTCAGAAAAGTGGAATCACACCACGTGTGTCCTTTGGGGACTGGCTGTGTCAGAACCAGGATGTGGGCAGGCTGGTTCCTTCTAGGGGCTGGGGGGACGATCTGTCTCTGCATCTGACAGCTTTGTAGCACCTGTTGGTGCTCCTCGCCTTGTGACGCCTCCTCAGGTGTCACTCCTCATCACATAGCCAGTTCCGTGTGCCTCTGTGTCCCCTCTTCTTACATGCTCACGAGTCATTAGATCTAGGGCCCACCCTGCACCCAGGGTGATCTCATCCTAAAATCCTGCCTAATTATATCTGCAAACACCCTGCTTCCAGGTAAGGTCCCATTCTGAGGTGTCACGTGGAGGTGAATTTGGGAGACGCCTCACCCACTATGAGCACTCACTATGCCCCACCCTTCCTTCTTCCATCAGCCCTCCCATGTGGAGAGACTGGCGCCATCTGCGCCACTTTACAGATGGAGAAGTTGGGGCAGGGAGGAGGGGGACCTGCCCGGTCACCCCACAAGCAAGTGACTGAGCCAGGCGCAGAGCTCCGGCAGCCAGGCCCTGCACTTCAGCGCTTCCCGGCCTCCACGGCCATTGGCTGAGCTCTGCTCGTTGCCCCGAGTGACGCGTCATGCCAGACACAGCTGCCTGTGCCACAGCTGGATGCCCACAGAGCATCCAGGCTCTTGACCACCCACCCGAGTCCAGAGCAGGGCTGGGCAGCCCCTGGTTCTGGACACATGAAAACGGACTCAGATTCAGACAGCCCCAGGCCATCTCTGCCCCTCTTCCTCACCAGCACCTCCTCCCTCCTCTCCTCCTCCTCTCTGGGTGCTCATGAAACCAAGGAGTATCTGTAGTATACACAAGAGATGTGCACACACGTCACGCTGCACAGACCCCAGGCCCCACAGCCCTGAACGTGCCCCACACACGCACATGCTGCACACTCAGGACCCACACACATCGACCCTACACACAATCTGCACACACAAGCCCTTCAAACAGACCCCACATACAACCTGAACACACAGAACCTGCACACACTGGCCCTGCACACACAGGCACTACACACACCCTTCACAGGCCCCGGCACACAGGCCCCGGCACACAGACCCCACACAAAATCTACACACACAGGCCCTGCACACACAGGCCCTGCACACACAGGCCCCACACACACCCTACATACACAGGCCCTGCACACACAGGCCCCACACACACCCTACATACACAGGCCCTGCACACACAGGCTCCCCACACACCGACCCTACACACAATCTGCACACACAAGCCCTTCAAACAGACCCCACATACCCAACCTGCACACACAGAACCTGCACACACAGGCCCTGCACACACAGGCACTACACACACCCTACACAGACCCCACACACAATCTACACACACAGGCCCTGCACACACAGGCACCACACACAGACCCCGCACACACCCTGCTCACGGGCCCTGTGCACACAGGCCCCACACACGGCCCTGCTTGCACACCCCCTATGTGCACATGCCCTGCACACCCTCTGTGCAGCCCGCAGAGCACCCCCCATCCACAGTTTCCCACCCTGGCCTTGATGGGGAGGCTCCCAGCAGAGGGTGTCCGGAGCGGCTGTGGGTAATGGACCCACCCTCTCTCCCCGCCCTGAGGTTACCCAATCTGAGCTCATTTTTCCGCACCCAGACCAGAGCCCCCGCCACCGCGGGCTCTACTGGGGATTCGGGTGAGTGGCCAAGAGCCTGGGCTCCAGGGGGTATGCAGCTGCGGCACAAGCCGTGAACCCACCATGAAGTGAGTGCGCCGGTTCTGCAGGGAAAAGCCTCCTGGGCGTGCACAGCAGATGAGCTCACTGAGCAGTTCAGGGGCGATTTTAGTACTAAAATAACCCGCCTGTCTCCCAGCCTCAGGCCCTTCACCAGTCAGGAAAACAGGGAAGACGCCCAAAGGGCTGGAAAAGGGGGAGACCTCGCCTCTCGGAGAAGATTTTGCACACCCAGGAGCCAAAGGGGCCAGCCCGGCCCAGGCAGTGGTTCTCAGGCCACGCTCTGTGGTCAAGGACCCCCGAGGGCATAGAACGCTCCGGAGGCCAGGAGCAGGGAACACCCAGGAAACGAGGTCCTGCCCTGGGACCCCAGTGGGTTCAGGGAAGAAACTTCCTCCTGGTCTGCAGCAGCAAGTTTAGGGGCAGCAGAGAATGGGATGAGTGCTTAGAGACCTCAGCATCCCCGAGTCGCCTGCTGGGAGCAGCCCCAGGAAGGGAAGCTGCGAAGCCTCGGCCTCCCGGGCCCCTCAGTTCTGCATCCCAGCCTCTCCCTCCAGACTCCAGCCAAGATCACAGCTGTTCAGGGACATGAAGAAAAGGGGTGAACTTGCCTGAACCCCTAGAGCCCACAGAGTCCTCAGGAGGCCCCAACTGGGGGGCCTGCCAGGGCCCACAGGGCCTCCTGCACTGGACATGACTGTGGCTCCTGCAGAGAGGACGTTTGTGTCCTCCTGTCTGTGTCTTCCTTCCCAGGGGCCAGCTGGTTGACGAGATGACTGAGGTGTCAGGGGGACCTCAGGGAGGCCCCTCCTACTTCGGGGCAGACAGTGCCAGGCACCCACCTGGCCAGGGGCCACACCCCTCAGCAGCCATGGACCGCGGTTCCCACCCCCTCTGAGCCAGCTCGGTGGTCAGTGTGTGCTGAGGGCTGAATGCAGAATCTGCAGTCTTACCCTTCCATGCAGAGGGGCCTCCTTCCACAGGGTTTCTAGAACCTTCCTCTGTGAGCACTGCTTACGCCTGCCACGTGCCCTGGATGGAAGAGGCATCCAAGGACACAGACAGCCTCTTCCTGGGCCCCCTGCAGCTCAGGACCCTCCAAGAAGGGTCAAGGACCCTGAGGGCAGTGGAGGAGAGGCCTGGACGGACGACCCCAGAGCCCTACCACACGGAGGCATTGGTCCAGCCACCACCAAACCCAGAGAGGCCACCGAGCATATCCTCATGTGTGGAGGATGCAGAAACAGCAAGAGAAAGACGCTTCTTCTCTCATGGAAGGACCCTCCCCACAACACCCTGGAGGCTGCACAGGGGAGAGGATGGCTCCCGGCCAGGAGCGTAAGGCCCCGGCTTCTGGCCACGTGGTCTCAGCTGTCCAGATGCACAGCCTTCAGAGGGTTGCCTGGCTGCCACAGCCTGACTTTGCTCCCTTGTGAAACCGAAACCACAATGCTGGCGTCACGGGTTTGCAGCCAGGGCTACGAAGCAGAGTGTGACATCGTGTCCACTCACAGCCCACTCCACAGCCACAGGTGGACACCACCCAAGGGTCCCCAGTGGGCGAACGGACCAGGTAGCTGTGGCGTGTGATTACAGCAGCATATCGCTCAGCCCGAAAAAAGGAAGGGAACACTGACGCACGTACAACGCGGATGAACCCTGAGGACGGTGTGCTCTGCAACGCAAGCCAGTGCCCAAAGGACAGATGTGTATACCCACGCCATCACACGGATGTGTGTGCAAGCGCCATCACACGGATGTGTATACACGCGCCATCACACGGATGTGTGTGCAAGCGCCATCACACGGATGTGTATACACGCACCATCACACGGATGCGTGCAAACGTGCCATCACACGGATGTGTATACACACGCCATCACACGGATGTGTGCGCAAGCGCCATCACACGGATGTGTATACACACGCCATCACACGGATGTGTATACACGCGACATCACACGGATGCGTGCACACGTGCCATCACACGGATGTGTGCGCAAGCGCCATCACACGGATGTGTATACACGCAACATCACACGGATGCGTATACATGCCATCACACGGATGCATATGCACGCGCCATCACACGGATGTGTGCACACACGCCATCACACGGATGTGTATGCACGCGCCATCACACGGATGTGTATACACGCGACATCACACGGATGCGTGAACACGTGCCATCACACGGATGCGTGCGCAAGCGCCATCACACGGATGTGTATACACGCAACATCACACGGATGCGTATACATGCCATCACATGGATGCATATGCACGCGCCATCACACGGATGTGTATACACATGCCCCAGGTGATTCCACTCTCCTGGGGTCCCTAGAATCAGAAGGCAGAGAGAACGCTGGGTGCCAGGGCTATGAGGAGGGAGTGAATGTTTAAGTGGACCCGGTCTCAGGTTTGCGGGATGAAAAGCGTCCTGAGCTGGATCGGGCGGTGAAGGCTGAAGGACGCTGTGAATGCAGGAATACCACGGAACTGTACTCACTATGGATGTTTCACCGTCATTAGAAAGCGTGTGTGTGTGTGTGTGTGTGTGTGAACCTTGCTGTGGGCATGCCACTGGTGCATTGAAAGGCCGGGACCCACGGAGAGGGCAGTCGGGAAGCAGCCTGCGTCCCGGGCCTCCTGCCCACACACATGCCCTCCAGCCTCTCCTCCTGCTTCTGGGTGACAGATCCGGCAAAGCCAGAGCCGTTCCAGCAGCAGCGGTTTACAGAGTCTCTTTCCAGATGTCATGCAGTCCACCCAGTGTGAATCATGCCCACCTGGTGCCCAGGGTGCTTCTCTCCCCCCTGCTAGAGCCCCATGTCCTTCCCTGGGACCCCAGCTCCCCGGTGATGGGGTGGGCCTGGGGTTATCCAGCTGTTGCAGGCAGATCTCTTGGGTGGGTTTTTAAGATGGCCCCAATCTGGTCACCTCTGGGATGTGTTCTTGCCCCAGGGAAACGTGAACATCCGTGTGTTGCCACTCAGAAGTGCCTTTGGCTCCTAGGAACAGATTCACGCCCCACCTGGCAGCTCGGGCAGGCAGACTGAGGGGTTCACAGGCATGACACAGGGTGACACTCTCTCGAGGGACTCCCAGTGAGCCCTCCTGTCCCAGTGGCAGGGATTCTCCAGCACACGCTTCTGCCCACCTCTCCTCTAGCCTGCAGGCTGGAGGCAGGTGTTGGTGAAAGCAGAGAAGCAGCCTCTGCCCCTCGTGTCCTGCGGGTATGGGCCCCTTTCCTCTGGGTGGCTCAGCATGCACCACGCCTCCAGATTCTGGGCTTTGGCAGGACTTCAAACATCCAGGGTGGCCAGGATGGGGCAAGAGCCTGGAGTCCCAGAGGCAGCGTGTGGGGCTCCCTGGGGCCCGGGGCAGTGCCTGCACGCAGCAGCCCTGACTCAGCACTGCCTTCAGGGACAGTCTCAGGATCGGGAGTCCACACAAGACTCAGGTACCCTCAGCAACCCCACAGCTGCAGCCAGGCCTAGGGTTGGCAGAGTCACAGCCACTGTAGCCCACAAAGACGCGCACGTCCTCCTCCCCAGACCTGCGAATGAGTGACCTCATGCAGCAAAAGGCACTTTCCAGACAGGTTAAGTTGAGCTCAGGATGGGAGATGATCCTGGAGTATCTCGCTGGGCCCATTGTCATCAAGGAGCCCTCACAAGGGGAAGGGGGGTCAGAGAGAGAGGGCGACAGGGAGAGGCGGCTGGGACAGCGTTGAAGACGGAGGCGGGGCCCTGAGCCAAGGAGTGCGGGCGGCTCTAGAAGCTGGAAAAGGCCAGAACACGATTCTCCCCTGGGAGGGGCCAGCCCTGCAGACACCCTGATGCCAGGAGTCCCGCCCCTGGAGCTGGAAGAGAGGACACGTGCACATTTCAAGCACCTCAGGCTGTGACTAACCCAGGCAGTGGCGTGGGTTCCTGCAAGTCCCCTAAAGGTGCAGCGGCCCCAGGGGACTCTCTGTGCACGCTGCCGCCGGGGAGCCCGGGGGGCCTGGACCACAGCTCCGCACGGGAGCACGCGCACAGGAGCACACGCACAGGAGCACGCGCACACAGGCGGCCGCCGGGGCCAGCGCTTCCACATCCCAGTGCCAGCGTCCTCACGCGTCCCCAGGGCTGACACATTTGTTTTGAATTACTCTGCTAAGGAGGTGGGGGCTGTGGCATATTAACAGCAGCTCCCAATTGAGGCCATTTTAGCTGGTATCACCACAGTGGAAAAATCGAGCTGTGGCAGCACAGGCCAGGCTTCCCGTCAGGGTCCGACAGGCGTGAACCCCGTGCGCCCGCCTGCAGACAGGCCTGTCATCACAAGACACCATTTGCAAGGCGTTATGTCAAGCGCCTCTCACTGCCGATCCTGTGCAAACGGTTTGCATCTTGTTAAAATCCAGTCTCGGTTTGGATTTCTTTCTGCAAAGCCCTTGATGAAGACAAGCGACGTCTGTTTTGTGTCGGCTGCTGTCTCTCTCCCGAAAGCCGCTCATTCTGCGCTTCCAAGCGGCGTTTCCCCCAGACGTCTGCGCTCGTTTGTGGGCTGGGCACGTGAGGATCCCTGACTGAGCCAGGAAGCAGAGGTGGGAGCCCGCCAAGACGGGAACCGGGGCCACCCCCAAGCAGGAGGCCATGATCAAAGGGGCACACGGCTTCCCTGTGGTCTTAGGGGGTGAATCAGCTCTCAGAAGCTTCTGCCGCAGAGGAGCCTCTGTTCCTTTGAAGCATCAAGATGAGATGGCGCCCAGAGGATTTGTGTCAAAATGTGATGTAAGGAGATGTCACAAAGCGTGTGGCTTTGTGACGGTTAAATTCGGAAGACCCTTATCACAGACGGCCGGGCTGGTTTGGGGGACTAGCAGTCAGGCACACTCAGCCCTTTAGAAAAGCCTGCTTCCTTCATTGGGAGTTTCCTCCCTTCACTTGTATAAGCCTGTAAGAGGGGTATGCAAACAGCCAGCAGGCTGGCTCCCAGACAACTGGGGTGCACCGAGAGAAGACTGTGGGTGGGGCCTCCTGGGGGCCAGAGGCAGAAGCACCACCCTTGCGATGAATGCTGGATGCATCGCTTTGGGAAGCAGTGGGTCTCCTGGCAAGGGAGGCATTCGAGGAAGCCTGGGTACCCACGTGGCTCCTACAGAGTCAGGGCTGCAGGATGGGGTGGACGGTGGCTGGAGGTCCTCAGCCTATCTGCTTTGGATGACGTGTGCTGCCCTGTCCCTGGCCGAGCCAGAGGCTGCCTTCCCAACTCTCAGGACCGAAAGGCGTCATTGCGCTGGAAACAAGTGGCCTGCGGGTGACGCTGGTCCATGCACATCCTCCCTTTGGGTCTGCGCCATCATCCTGCTTCATGCTGCAAATGGATGGCACAGATATTTACCAGGTGGCTGCAGTCCCTGCATCCTCATTCCCTGGGCTTCTAGCTCACAAGCCCACCTTGCTTTCAGAAATAACACTGAGAACTGTAACTGTCTGTCCTTTAAGCCAAACGCATGGAAGCCTAAGGACTCTGTGACCACTTTTTTCTGTGACCTCCCACCCAGGGTTTGGTTTTGTTCTTGTTTGGTTTTCATTAGCTTATTAGTCTGTTTTCAGGCTGCTGATAAAGACACGGCTGAGACTGGGAGGAAGAAGAGGTTTCACTGGACTGACAGTTCTGCATGGCTGGGGAGGCCTCGGCATCATGGCGGGAGACAAAAGGCACTTCTTCCACGGTGGCAGCAAGAGGAAATGAGGAAGAAGCGAAAGGAAAGACCCTGAGAAACCCTCGGATCTCATGACACTTGGTCACTGTCACGAGATCAGCACGGGAAAGACCGGCCCCCATGATTCCGTTACCTCCCCCTGGGTCCCTCCCACAGCACATGGGAATTCTGGGAGTACAGTTCAAGATGAGATTTCGAGGGGGACAGAGCCAAACCTTATCAATTAGTCAAAGGACTGGGACAGAGGTTTTCAAGCAGTCACCACTGTAATCCCATGCGTCTCCACGACAGCCAAAGGGGCCTGTAATATGGATGCCACAAGCCCCCATGGTGCCTCCGGGTCTGGAGCCCTGGACTCACACGCACATACAAGAGCCTCCTGCACACACCCTGCTTTGATCTGCCCAGTGTGAGGCTGTGCCAGAACTGGCCAGCTCTGCGTCTGTGGTGCACTGGCCTCATTGGGGTGCCCTGGAGGCCCCAGCAAAGAAAGCAGTGGATCCCCAAGCAGCCACAGACAGGACAGGAAATGAGAATCCCAGCATCCACTTCTGGGTGCAGCCCGCACTCTGCCCAGGGTCCATCTGGCACCCAGCAGGCCTAATAAACTCCTGCATCTGCCCCTCTCAGGTGGCCCCAGAACAGGATGCCTCGGAGTGTGGGCCTCAGCCTCAGGCACACCCATGCCAAGGCCTCAGCTGGCAGACCACAAGCAGGGTGGCTTGGGGGACCACTTGGTGGTCACCAGCCCAAGGCTCCCCAAGTGTAGACAGGGCCTGTGGATTCCCCACTCTCAGGATGTTCAGAGGACATGACAGAACACTCATCTCTGGCAGATGTGAGCTATCAGCAGTGACCCCAGCACCCCTCCCTCCCTCCCATGTGCTGCTCAGCAGGCTCTCCACCTGCACCCTCCCTTGAGGGTGGGCTGGACCCAGTCCAGAAGCTGAGGGGCTCCTGGGCAAGAAACTCCAGGTAAAGCAGAAGGGGCTGCTCTGGAGTAAAGCCTGCCTCCAGTGCTGGTCCTTCCAGCCTCATCCTGCAGATGTGCTGACAGAGACATAAGCCCGTCCCAGGGATAGACCTGGCCGGTGAAGCCTGTGAATGGTGCTAGAGGCATATTTGGATGGCAGGGAGGAACGCAGAGAGCAGCTCCTCATCCCCACGTGGCCCTCTCCTCCTCACTCTCTGCAGCTCCTCATCCCCACGTGGCCCTGTCCTCCTCACTCTCCGCAGCCTCATCCCCACGTGGCCCTGTCCTCCTCACTCTCCACAGCTCCTCAAGGAGCCACTGTGGTTGTTTCAATCCCAGATCAAAAGCCCAGCATTCACAGCAGGCTTGTGTGAGCCGAGATCTCCTCCCCTGCTGCACCGTGGTCAGAGGCAACCCTGGAAGAGCAGCTCTGAGGGCTCCCGCCAGGCCTGAGACCGCCCTGGCCCCACTGCACACTCTGGCCACTCCAGCCCCAGTCAGCCAGGTCAGCCCCCCCACACACTGCATGGTACTGTGAGTATTCTGCACTTTCCAGCAGCCCCGAGGGCCATCTTCCTTCTTCCCAGGGTCCTGAACTGCCTTGGCATAGCGCAGAGAGGTCACATGGGGACTCTCTTGGGTCACTGAGCTCTGCTGATCAGAATTCCTATCCCCAGGCTTTTGGGAGTGGAGAGAGCCACTGGAAACCTCAAGACAGCTGCGTCCAGGTGGGAGAGGGGCCATGACTTGGCCCCCATGCCCCCAGCTGCCCCTGCTAAGGATGAGTCCATCGCCCAAGCCACCATGCTACATTCAGAAGGCATTCAGAACTGGGAGACCGGAACTTTCCATGCTGACTCAGAGGTCAAAGTTGAGGCCATCCAGAAGCACTGAGAGGGAGCCAGCAGCTAGTCTGGCACTAGGCATTGAGGAGCGATGCCAAGAAATGTCTGTGGACCTACTTTCAAATTCAGTAAAACATGGCAGAACATCCCAGAGGTGTCCCTTGCCAGGGTGGCAGGCTCACTTTGAGAGAGGGCAGTACGTGACTGGGCAGACCAATGGCCCTGTCCCCTCCTCGGCCCCGGAGGCCAGCTGCAGAGAGGCCGTGCCTGCCCACGTCCCCAGGGCTAGGGCCACCTCTCCAGCCAAGACCCCACTCACTCTTCCCCCAGGAGGAAGCAGGCATCGCAGCAGGAGGCCCTCCCAGTCCAGAGGGCCGTGCACACTCCACAGGTCCCCAGAGCAGCTGCAACCTCAAGGCCTCGTGCTCCCCGCAGCCCTCCCTCCCAGGGCCTCAGCTCACCCTCCAGCGGAATGGCAGTGGCATCTGAACGGTGTCAAAGGCACCAGTGCTTCTTCCCAACACACCCGCCATGCGCCTGCAGGTCCCCATGAGCTCTGCAGAGCGGAACCCGGGAATTCCCAGCTCACCGCCATCAGGGCAGGCAGACCTGCTCCACAGCTGAACCCCGGGGACAGCACAGAAGCCAGGAGGCTGGCGTGAGAGCCAGTGTAAGCCTGAACACCCAGGGACAGTGAGGCCAGCAACACGTGGCAGGCAGGGCAGGGCTGGGGGAGGCCTGAGAAAAAGTCGCCGCCTCACAGGAACAAGGACAGCAAGAGGCCCTGGGACAGGACTGCCCAGGCCTGGGGGCAGCTCCCCACCAGCATGTTTCTCTCAGTAGCTTCCCAGCAGGACCCCCGGCTGCACCCCATCCCAGTGCCCACTTCCAGCCATGGCAGCTGACGCCCTCCTACCAGAGGAGAAAGGGCATGGCCCAGCCTTGCCAACCACACAGCGCAGAGCTGGCCAGGAAGCAGGACAAGCGTGGAATCAGGTGTGACCCTGGAGATGTGGAATGAGGACGAGAACCCACCAGAAATGCCTGGGGGGGCGGAAAGCAGTCGTGAAGCCCGTGGGCTTGGTGGGCGGGTTTATGAGGGGCCACACCCTGGGTGCCGTGGGGCAGGTTGAGAGCCCGTAAAGGCGTGCCACGGGTGGAGGTGGGAGACGGAGGAGGGCAGGTGTGACGTGGGAACCGGAAGCAGAGGTGCCTGCCCACAGGGCAGGAGTCACGGGGACAGAGAGAAAAGCCAAAAGGAGCAAATATTTCCAAAGTGAGTTAATGAGAAAATCTTCCTGCTAAGAGCAGGGATGAGATGGGGAGAGCCAGCCAGGTGGCATGCACACGTCCTGGAGAAACTCGGGGACCTCCCAGGGTAAGACAGGAGTCTGGAGGGTCAGGACACAGCGCTGGCCTCCGAAAACCAGCGTGAGATTATCACCTCGCCCCACCAAATTCTCAGAGCCAGCCAAAAACCAAGGCACCGTCTCAGAGCATTGAGGGACCTGCACTTCGGATCTAGAGTTTCAAGTCCTCCAAGCCAGGCTGGAACTGTGGGAATGGAGGGGTGGCTTCCTGAACTCAGATGCCTCAGGTGGAACGCCCGCCCGCCCTGTGTCCGCAAGGCTCTGGAGATGAACAGGGAGGGGAGACAGGCGCTGCCGCCATCCCAGGAAGGGAGCACATTGGGAAGGGTTTTGGCTGCCTGAAGTCACAGGGACAGCAGGGAGTGTGCAGGATGCCCTGGGCTCCGAGCTGCGGAGGCCCAGCACAGGGCTGCTGAGGAAAGAGGGGCGCTGTGTCCTCACTTCACCAGGCGCCCAGGGCGAGCCTTTAAGAGGATGCTGAGCCTCTCTGGTCACTTTTAAAATTAAATTGAAGCAACTCAGGAAGTCTTCTGTCCCCAACTCAGGAAACAGTGTGACTGAAGCCTTGGCAAGCAGCATGGGCAGGGAGGGTCCGGGGGAGCCTCGCCCGAGGGCTCAGGGTTCCTCCCTGTGTCTCCCTGGGAAGGCAAGGGAGTGACAGACATGGAAGGCATCCGTGGGGTGCAGACCCTTGACATGAAATCTCATAGTTAGGAACTCATTGCAAGCAAATAATCGAAGCGGGGAAGGGCGGGGGTCCCAGAGCGCCCCTCAGCCTTCTGTTTGCACAGGGAGCTGGGAGGACATGCCAAGGGACACAGTGACTGGAGGACACCCGAACACAGTGCTGGGTGGGAAGCCTGGCCTGAGGCCACCTGGACACCAGTGCGGCTCTCTGTGTGGCATCAGGGGGCACCGAGTGGGGAAGGGCTGAACCAGCACACAGAGGCGGAGGGGCCGGGCCCAAGATGGCCACTGCCTTTCTTGGACGTTTCTGTATTTTCTGGGTTTAAAGTCAGCAAGTATCACTTTTATAAATGAAAAAAATGCCCTTCCGGAAAGAAAGAGATGGGGGGGAGAGAATGAGAGAGAGAGAAGAAAGGAAGGAAGGAGGGAGGGAAGGAGGGAGGGAGGGAAGGAGGGAGGGAGGGAGAGAGAGAGGGAGGGAAGGAGGGAGGGAGGGAGAGA
>JAPYYA010001402.1:0-25700 GCA_028533165.1 Leontopithecus rosalia | reverse complement strand
CCCACCAAACAACAGTGAGTATGAATCACAGTATACAGTAACAGTTACTATGGAGCACCGAACATACAGCTGACACTATAGCACACCTACATAACAACAAACACTATAGACCATTTTACCCCATAAGAGTCACTATAGGGAACCCTACTGAAAAACAGTCACTGTACAACACCCAACCAGTCACTATACAGAATTCTACACAACAGTCACTATTCAGCACCCTAAACAAAAACGGTGTAAAGGAGGACCTACTTCAAAACAGACACTATAAAGCACTCTACCCAATAACAGTCACTGTAGAGCACCCTAACAAACAGTCACTACAGACAATTCTACCCAAAAGTAGTCACTGTAGAACACCAAGCCAACAACAGTTACTATTGTACACCATATTCAAAAACAGTCACTCTAAAGATCCTACCAAAAAACAGTCACTATTAAGCACTGGAACCAAAAGCAGTTACTATAGAGCACTCTGCACAACAGTCACTGTGAAACACTCCACCAAACAACAAACACGTATAGAGCATTCTTTTCAACAACAGTCACTATCGAGCACCCCACTCAACAACAGTCACAATAGAGCATCCTAACCAATAAAAGTCACTATAGAGCACCCTATGCAACAAAAGTCACTATAGAGCACCTACTCAATGACAATCACTACAGAGTCCTCTACAAAAAAAACCGTCACTATACAGCACTCTATTCAACAGTCACTATGGAGCACTCTATTAAGCAGCAATCACTACAGAACACCCTACCCAGCAACAGTCACCATAGAGCACCCTACCCAACAACAGTCACTATTGAGCTCTTCATCCAACAGCAGTTATTATAAAGCACACTACACAACATCTGTCACTATAGAGCACCTAACCTACAAAAGCCATGATAGAGCACCTACGCAACTACAGTCACTATAGAGCACCCTACCCAAAAAAAGTCACTATGGAGCTCCCTACCCAACAACAGTCAGTATAGAGCACCTATTCAACAATAGTCAGTATAGAGCGCTCTACAAAAATTTTTACTATTGAGCGCTCTACCCAACAACAGTAACTATAGAGCACCTTACCTAAGAACAATCACTATATATTATTGTATATAGTGTATACAGTAATACATAGTATATACAGTATATATCAACTACAGTCTCCATAGAGGACTCTACCCAACAAGAGTCACTATAGAGCACAATACCCAACAACAGTCATTATCTAGAACACTGTACACAACAGTCACTGTCGAGCATTCCAAACAACAGTCACCATAGAGCACCATACACAACAACAAAATTTATAGAGTATTCTTCCGAACAACAGTCACTATAGAGGACCCAAGGCAACAACAGTCACTATAGAGCACCTACCCAAGAGTAGGCACTAAAAAGCACCTTTTGCAGCAACACTGTAGAAAACTCTACCCAACAACAGTTTATGGAGCACCGTACACAGCAACAGTCATTATACTGCACCTACCCGACAAACGTCAGTTCACCAACCGTCTGTTTCCACCAACAACAGGCATTATTCAGCAGCTATTCAAAAATAGTCACTGTAAAGCACCTTACCCAGCAACAGACAATATAGCGCCACTACCAAAGAAGAGTCACTATGAAGGACCCTACCAGCAACAGTCAATACAGAGCACTCTACCAAGCAAGAGTCACTCTAGAGAACCACACCTGACAACAGTGAGTATAGAGCACCCTACCCAGCAACAGTCACTATAGAGTGCACTACCAACAAGGGTCATTATAAAGCAGTCTATCCAGCAACATTCATTGTAGAGCACCCTACCCAACAAGACTCAATAAAGAGTACCTATCGACAAACAGCCACTGTAGAGTTCTCTCCTCAGTAAAATTATTTTAGAGCACTCTACCCAACGACAGTCAGTATTAGAGCACCTTACCCACGAACAGTCACTATAGAGCACACGACAAACAACACTCACTAAGGAGCACCTACGCAACAACAGTCAGTATAGAGCAGGTAGCCAACAACAGTCACTATAAGACACATACCCAACAACAGTCACTAAATAACACCCTACCTAACAACAGTCAGTATACAGCACCCTAACCAACAACAGTCACTATAGAGCACTTCATTCAACAACAGACCCACAGGTATACAACACCACACACACATTGCACAGTGCAGACACCTAACACAAACACACTGCTCACCACACACACTACACAGTGAACACACGTCACAAAGATGCACACCACCGACAATACACACACTCCACAGTGACACACCTCACAGAGACACGCCACTCACCACACAAACACAATAACTGCATAGTGCACACACCTCACCAAAACACACACCACTCATTATACACACACTACATAGTGCACACACCTCAGACACACACACACAACCCACTACACACACAATCCAAAAATGCAGACACTGCACACAGACACACACCACTCACAACACACTCCACTGTGCATACTCTTAACCCAGACACACACCACATAATACACACACTTCACACACACACTGCACATAGCACAAACCTCACATAGACAAAAAACTGAAAACAAACACACTCTCCTCAGTGCACACAACTCACACAGACACTCGCCACTCTTCACACACACACTCAACAGTGCACAAAACTCACACATATACACAACTCACCACATGCACTCTCCATGGTGCACACACCTTTCACAGAGACACCCCATGCACTCCACACACTACACACACAATCCACAGTGCACATACCTCAGACATACACCACTCACCACACTCATACACACTCCAGAGTACACACTCCTCACAGAGACACACATCACGCACCAAACAAACTTCACAAACACACACCATAATGCATACATAGCACACAGACAAACACCAATCACCTGACATCTTATCCACAATGCAGACATCTCACACTGTCACACACCATTTACCACACACACTCAACACACATAGCCAGTGCACACATTTCACACAGACACACACTATTCTGCACACCCACAACAGAGTGCACTCACCTCACACAGACACACACCACTCCCCACACACACACATTCCACAGTCTACACACCACACACAAACATACACCACTCAGTACGCAAAATTAGCGCACACATTCAACATAGCATACACATCACTCAAACTCAAGCTTAGCGCACACACATTCTCTGCAGTGCACACACCTCACACAGACACACAACACTCATCACACAAAACTCAACAGTGCACACACCTCACACAGACACACACCACATGCCAAACACACACTTCACAGTGCACACATCTCACACAGACACATTATACTCTCCATGGACTCCACAGATAATTCATAATGCACATATCTCAGACAAACACCATTCATTCCACAGAAACTCCACAACACACACCTATGAGAGACACACAGCACACACCACACAATTTCCACACACACCACAATGCACACACACAGACACACATTAATCACCTCACACCCTATTCACAATGCATGAATCTCAGACTGTCACACCCCAGTCACCTCTCACACTCAACAAACCCACTCAGTGCACACACTTTACACAGACACACAACACTCTACACACACACACTCTATGGTGTACATACCTCAGAAAAACACACACTGCAGAACACACACACTCTTCTGTGCACACATCTTACACAGACACACACATCTCCACATACTCAGCAGTGTGCACACCTGACAAAAACACACACCACTCACCACACACACACTCCACACTGCCCACACCTCACAAAGAAACGCACAATTCACAACGCACACACTTTAGAGTGAAGTCATCTCATACAGAAAAACTACTGACCACACACTACACCATGAACACCCCTAACAGAGACACTGTACACTCTCAACACACACATTTCACAGTGAAGACACCTCACACAGGCACACAACTCAAAACAAACACACAATCCACAGTGCACACATCTGACACAGACACACACCTCTGACCACACACACTCCATAGTCCACACACTGCATACAGAGACACACCACACAAACACACACATTGCTATATGCACATATCTAAAACTAACACACACCACTCATTCTACACACACTACACAGTGCACACACTTTATAAAGACACACACCACTCAGCAAACACACTATCCACTGTGCAGACATAAAACAGAAATACACTACTTATCATACACGCTACACAGTGCCCTCAACTCACACAGAAACACACCACCCACTGCACACACAATCCAAAGTGCAGAACTTTCGAGCAGACACACACCACTCAACACACACACTCCGCACACACTCCACTGTGCATACACCTCACACAGACACACACCACTTAATACACAAACTTCATGCACACACTCCACATAACACAATCTTTATACAGGCACAAAACGCAACACACACTCTCGACAATGCACACACCTCACACAGATACCCAAGACTCATCTCACACACTCCACAGTGCACACAAGTCACACATACACACAACTCACCACAGACACACACTCCACAGTGCACACACCTTACACTAAAACACACCATTGACTCCACACACCCCACACACAGTCCATAATGCACATACCTCAGACAGACACCACTCACCACACTCACACACACTCCAGAGTACACACACCTCAAAGAGACACACAACACGCACCACACAAACTCCACAAACACAGACCACAATGCACACACGTCAAAAAGACGAACACCAATCACGTGAACCCTTATCCATAATGCAGACACCTCACACTGTCACACAACATTCACCACACACACTCATCACACATTCAATACACACATTAAAAACAGAAACACTCCACTCAGCACACACACTACACAGTGCAGACATTTCACACAAACACCGACTGTTGAACACACACAGAGTCAATGATGCACATACCTCACACAGACACACAACACATACCATGCACAGAGACTCCACAGTGCACACACCCTCACGGAGACACAGCACTCACATACTCACACTCTTCACAGTGTAGACACCTCAAACAGACACACACTACTCACGACACACACACTTTACAGTTAAGACACCTCACACAAATACAAAACTCACCACACACACTATACAGCAAACACACCTCACACAGGAACACAACACTCACCACACACATTCCACAGCGCAGACACCTCACACAGGCACAGGACTCACCAGAAAAACACACTGCACAGTGCGCATACCTCGCAAAGGCACACACCAGTGACCACACACACACACCTCAGTGCATATACCTCACCCAGGAAATCACCATTCACCACACAAATATATACAAACTGCACAGTGCACACACCTCACACAAACACACACCACTCACTGTACACACACATGACACAGTGCACACACCTCATACAGACAGACAATACTCACTAAACACACACTCCACAGTGCACAAACCTCACACAGACCCACCCCACTCACCATGCACACACTCTGCATAGTGCAAAAAATCACACAAATACAAGTCATTCACCAAACACATTACACAGTGCACTCACCTCACACTGACACACACCACTCACCACACACACCACAGTGCACACACCTCACAGGGACACACAACAATTAGCACACACACTTCACCAAGCACACACCTCACTCATACACAAAGCCCTTACCACACACACTCTTTACAATGCAGACACCACACACAGAAACACACCACGCAACACACACACTCTAGAGTGCAGACACCTAGCACAGACACACACAACTTATTACACACAATGCCCACTCACACTCCACTGTGCATACATCTCACACAGACACACAACACTCATTACACGCATACTACACAGTGCACACACCTCCCACATGCATGCAGCAGTCACGACACACACTACACAGTGCAGACACCTCACAGAGGCACACACCAGTCACCACACACACTCCACATTTATACTCAACAGTGCACACACTTAGACAGGCACCATTCACACGTTAAAGAGTGCACACGACACACACAGACACACCATTTACCACACACAGAACACTCTACAATGCACTCATTGCACACAGGCACACACCACTCAACACACACTCCACAGTTTACACAACTCACACAGAAACACAGCAGTCATTACAGACACACAATCCATAGTGCACACACATCACACACACGCCACTGATGACACACACATTCTACATTGAAGAAACCTCATACAGAGACATGACTGACCACATTTACGACACAGTAAAAACATTTCACACAGACACATAACACTCACCACAAACACATTTTGAAGTGCAGACATCTCACAGAGTCACAATGATCACCACAAACACACACTACACAGTGTGCACACCTCACAAAGACACACACCACTTACCACACAAACACCTCAGTGCACACTGCACAAAAAAACACACCACTCACCACACAAACACACACAAACTACACAGTGCAAATACAACACAAACCAACTCCACTCACAGTAAACACACACTACATGGTCCCCATAGTACACACAGTCGGACAATGCTAACCAAATACACAGTCCTCAGGGCAGACACTGAACGCAGACATTCCACTCACCACACACAATACACAGTGCACACAAACACACATCAATCGCAGCACACACTATCCAACGTGCAGACACTTTGCACAGACACACACACCTCACCACACTCACTCCACACTCAATCCACTGTGCAAACACCTTACACAGACACCACTCAATACACACAATTCACACACTCCACATAGCACACACATTATGCAGACCCAAACTCACCACAGATACACTCTCCGCAGTGCACACAAATCACACAGACACACACCACTCATTACACACAAACTTCACAGTGCATACACCTCACACAAACACACGACTCACCACAACCACCCTCAACAGTGCACACACTTTACACAGACACACACCACAGAGTCCACACACTCCACACTTAATCCACAGTTCATATACCTCAGACAGACACCACTCATCACACAGAAACTTCCGAATACACACCTCACAGAGACACACAGCACTCACCACACAAATTCTGCACAAGCACACCACAATGCACAGTCATAAAACAGACACACACCATTCATCTCACACCCTATCCACAATGCAGGCCCCTCAGACTGTCACAAACCATTCACAGCACACACTCAATACACTCCCTCAGTTCACATATTTTACACAGACACACACCACTCACCACACACACACTCCGCGGTGCACACACCTCATACAAAACCCAAGCAGAAAACACACACACTTTACTGTGCACACACCTCACAAAGACACAAACCACTCACCACACGCAATCCACAGTGCACAAACCTTACAGTCACACACCACTCACCACACACACTCTGCATGGTGTAAAAACCTCACACAGAAAAAGTTTCTCACCACACACACTCTTCTCAGTTCACACACCTCAAACACACACTGCTCACTGCACATACACACACCACAGCTCACACACCATCAGCCCACACACTCCACTGTGCACACACCTCAGGCAGACACACACCATTTACCACGCACACACTCTCCACAGTGCACACGCCTCACACAGACACACCACACATCACACATATTTCAGAGTGCAGACACCTATTACAGACACATACCACTTACCACACTCACTGCACACTCACACTCCACTGTGAATGCATGTCACACAGACGCACAACCCTCAAAACATGCATTCTACACAGTGCAAATACCTCACACAGGCACACACCACTCACCACGCACACTCTCCACAGTTCAGACACCTCACAGAAACAAACACCAGTCACAACACACACTCAACACTCATACTTTACAGTGCACACAACTTAAAGATACACGCACCATTCACACATTAAAGAATGCACAAAACTCAGAGACACAGAACACTCACCACACACATTCCGAAGTGCACAAACCTCAGACAGGCACACACCACTCACAACAAACCCTCCACAGTTCACACCACTCACACAGCTTCACAGCAGTCCACACACGCACACTCCATTGTGCAAACACCTCACACCCACCACTCACGACACACACACTCCACATTGAAGAAACCTCATGTCATCACACGACTGACCACACACAGTACACAGTTATCACGTTTTATGCAGACACAGAACACTCACCACACACATATTCCACAGTGCAGACACCTCACAGTCACACCACTCACCACTAACACACGCTTCACTGTGAACATGCCACACAGAAACACACACCACTGACCACACAAACACACACACTGCACAGTGCACACAGCTCACACAGACAAACATCACTCACCATACACACACACTGCACGGTGTATACCTCTCACACAGACACACACAAGTCACCAAACACACAATCCACAGTGAAAACACAAAACACAGAAATACCTCTTATATCACACATTATGCAGAGTACTCACCTCACACAGACACACACCAACCACCTCACACACAATACAAAATGCAGGCACTGCACACAGACACGCAGCACTCACCACACACATTTGACACACACACCGCTGGGCATATACTTTACACAGACACAAACCAATTAATAAACATACTTTACACACACACTCCACATAGAAGAAACCTCATACAGATACAAAATTTAACACACCTACACTGACCACAGTGCACACATCTCAAACAGACACACAGCACTCATCACACACACACTCCACAGTGCACAAAGCAGACACATAAACACAACTCACCAAACACACATTCCACAGTGCACACACATTACACAGAGACACACCATGCACTCCACAGACTCCCCACAATTCACAGTATACCAACCTTAGACATAAACATCTAACCACACTCACATGCAAGACAGAGTACACACACGTCACAGAGACACACAGCACACACCACGAAAACTGCACTGTCACCACAAGGCACACATATCACACAGACCAACACCAATCACCTGACACCTTATCCACAATGCAGACACCTGACACTGTCACACACACTCAACACACACACTGAGTGCACACATTTCAAACAGACACACATCACTCAGGACACACACTCCACAGTGCACTCACCTCACACAAACACATACTGTAGAACACACACACTACACAGTGCAGACACCTCACGCAGACACACACCACATACCATGCACAGAGTCTCCACAGTGCACCTGCCTCACACAGACACGGAGCAATAGCCATACACACACACTTCACTGTACATGCAACTCAAGCTGACACACACTACTCATAACACACACTTTTCAGTGAAGACACCTCACAAAGAAACAAGACTAACAACACACACTACACAGTAAACACACCTCGCACAGACACACAACACTCACCACACACATTCTGCTGTGCAGACACCTCACACAGGCAGAGGACTCACCAGAAACACACACTGCACATTGCACACACCTCACAAAGACACACACAACTGACCACACACACACTCCTAAGTGCACACGCCTCACAAAAAACACACCTATTAACACAGAAACACACACAAACTACAGAGTGCACACACCTCACACAAACACCACTAACTATTCACACACACTACACAGTGCACACACCTCACACAGAAACACACCACTCACCAAAAAACAGTCCTCAGTGCAGATACCTATCACAGACATACCACTCACCACACACTACACAGTACACTCACTTCAAATAGACACACACCACTCACTGCACAAACAATCCAAGGTGTGGACACTCCATACAGACACACACCACTCACCAAACACTCCACACACACTCCACATGCACACACCTCAAACAGACACACACTACTCACGACACACACACTTTACAGTGAAGACCCCTCACACAGGCAAAGACTGACCACACACACTACACAGTAAACACACCTCACACAAACAACAGACATCACACACACATTTCTCCATGCAGACACCTCACCCAGGCATGCGACTCAACAGAAACACACAGTGTGTGTTTCTCACAAAGACACAAACCATGAACCACACATTTTTCAGTGCACACACCTCACAAAGAATTACACCACTCACCACACACACTAACACACTGCAGAGTGCACACACTTTACACAAAAATACACCACACACCATATACACATACTACACAGTGCACACCCCACAAACAGACAGACAATACTCACCAAGCACACACTCCACAATGCAGACACCTAACACAGAAATACTACTATCCCCATTAAATACACAGTGAACTCACCTCTCACAGGCACACCCCACTCACTGCACACACATCCAAAGTAAAGAAACTCCACAGAGACACACAACACTCACCACACACACTCCACACCCACTCTACTATGCACACACCCCACACAGATACACACCACTCAATACACACATTTAACGTAAACACTCCACATAGCACACACATTACACAGACTCAATTCTCACCACAAACACACTCTCTGCAGTGCACACAACTCACACAGACACAAACCTCTTACCACACACACCCTCCAAAGTGCACACACCTCACACAGACACACACCACTCAGTCCACAGACTAAACACCACTCATCACACAGAAACTCCACAACACACAACTCACAGACACACACAGTATGAAATACACAAATTCTGCATGCACACGCTAGAATGCACACACATCACACGGACACACATTAATCACCTTACACACTATTCATAATGCAGGCACCTCAGACTGTCTCACCCTAGTCACTGCACATACTCACACACACACACTCAGTGCACACATTTTACACTGACACACCCCATTCACCACACACACACTCCAACGTGCACAGACCACACGAACACACACTGCAGAACACAAACACTCTTCACAGTGCATACACCTCCCAATGACACACACAACTCTCCAGATACACATGCTACACAGTGCACACACCTCACAAATACACACACCACTAACCCCACTGACTCCACACTGCACACACATCACACAGACACAGACCACTCATGACACACACATTCCACAGTGAAGACACCTCATATAGAAACACTATTGACCACACACAATACACAGTGAACACACCACAGACACAGAATACTCACCAAAAACACATTCCACGGTGCATACACCTCACACAGGCTCACAACTCACCACAAATTCACACTCCACAGTGAACACACCTGACACAGACACACATCTCTGACCACACAAACTCCACAGTGCACACACCACACCAACACACACACTGCTCTGTGCACACACCTAACCCAAACACACACCACTCACTACACACAAACTTTAAAGTGCACACCCTTCACTGGAACACACACCAATAAGCACACACACACTTCACCATGCACACACCTCACACAGACACACCACTTATAATGCACACACTCTACACATTGCACAAACCTCATATTGACACACACCACACAACACACACAATTAAGGGTGCAGACACCTAGCACAGACACACACCACTTTCCACACATGGCACACTCACTCTCAACTGTACCTACATCTCACACAGACACACACAACTCATCACACGCATACTACGCAGGGCACAGACCTAAAACATGCACACATCACTCACTACACACACACTTCATAGTGCAGTCACCTCACACAGACAGCCACCAGTCACCACACATCATCCACACGCATACTCCACAGTGCACCCACTTAAATAGAAGCGTATCTCTCGCATATTAAACCTCACATTGACACACACCACTCAACACACACAATGCAGGGTGCAGACAACTAGCACAGACACACACCATTTATTACACACAGCCCATTCAAACTCCACTGTGCATACTTCTCAGACACACACCTCTCATCACACACATACTATGCAGTGCACACACCACAAACACGCACACACCACTCACTACACACGCACTTCACAGTTCAGACACCTCACACAGACACCCACCAGTCACCACACATAGTCCACACGCATACTTCACAGTGCACACACCTTAAACAGAAACGAATCACTTCCATATTAAAGAGTATACACAACTCACAAATTCACACCACTTAACACACACAACACTCCACGGTGCATACAACTCACACAGACAAATAAAAGTCACCACACACACCATAGTGCATATATTTTACACAAACACACCACTCAGCACACACATTCCACAGTATACACACCTCACAAAAACACACACTGAAGAACACACACACTCTGCAATGCACACGCCTCAGACACACACTTCATAGCATGCACAGAGACTCCATAGTGCACACACATAACACAAACACAGCACTCACCTTACACACACAATTTAGAAAGCAGTCACCTAGCAAAGACACACACCACTTACCACACTGCACACTCACATGCCACTGTGCATACATCTCACATATACACCACTTATCACACGCATAGTACAAAGTGCACACAACACACACACACACGAATAATTACATACATAACACCACAGTGCACTCGTTTCACAAAAACACACAACTCAGCAAACAAACACTCCACATTTCACACAACTCAAACCGAGGCACAGCAGTCCCCAATAACACACAGTCCACTGTGCACAGATTTCACATGCACACCAGTCACGACACGCACTTTACAGTGAAGACCCCTTACAGATACACAAGACTGACCACACACACTACACAGTAAACACACCTCACACAGAAACACAACACTCACCACACACATTCTGCAGTGCACACACCTCACATATTCCCACACCACTCATGACACACTTCACAGTTCAAACAACCCACACAGTCAGCCAGCACACACACTTAATAATGCACACACCTGTCAACCCATACGACAGTCACCACACACACTTAATAATGCACACACCTCACACACACACCACTCATGACACACACTCTCCACATTGAAGAAACCTCATCCAGACACACAACTGACCACGAATACAATGTAGACACACAACACTCATCACACACATTTTGCAGTGCAAAAACCTCACACAGGCACACCACTCAACACAGACACACACACCTAACACATACACACTACTCACCACAAAGACACACTCCACCATGCACACACCTTTTACAAAGACACAGCATGCACTTCACACACTCCAAACTCAGCCCACTGTGCACATACCTCAGACATACACCACTCACCACACTTACACACACTCCAGAGTACACACACCACACAGACACACACAGCACACACCACATATACTTGACAAACACGCACCACAATGCACACACATCACACAAACAAACACCAATCACTTGAAACCTTATCTACAATGCAGACACCTCACACTGTCTCACACCAGTCACCACACTCACTCAACACACACACTCAGTGCACACATTTTATGCAGAACCACACCACTCAATGCACACATTTCACAGTTTACACACATCACACAAACACACACTATGGAACACACACACTCTGCAGTGCACAAACCTCACACAGACACACAACATAACATGCAGAGAATCCACAGTGCACAGACCTCAAACTGACAGACAGCACTCACCATACACACACACTCCACAAGGCACACACCTAAGACACACACGATTTATGACACACAAACTTTATGGTGATGTCACTTCATACAGATACACAACACTCACCACGCAAATATTCCATAATGCAGACACCTCACACAGGCACACGACTGACCATACACACACTGCACTGTGCACACACCTCACACAAAAACACACTGCTTACCACACAAACACACACAAACTGCATAGTGCACACACCCATGAACACAGACCACTCACCATACACACACACTACACAGTGCACACACCTAACACAGACACACACCACTCAACACACACACACCCTGCCCAGTGCACACACCTCACACAGACACACAGCACGCCATCCACAAACTCCACACATAATCCACCATGCACATACCTCAGACACACATTACTCATCACACAGAAACTCTTCAAGGCACACCTCACAGAGACACACAACATGCACCACCCAAATTTTGAACACACACACCACAATTTACAAACATCACACAGAAACACACCAATCAACTCACAAACTATTAAAAATAGTCACCTCACACTGTCACACACCAGTCACTACAGAAACTCAACACATACACTTAGTGCACACATTTCACACAGACACAAACCACTCACCACACTCAGAATCCACGATGTACAGACCTCACACAAACACACACTGCAGAACACACACACAGACTCCACAGTGCACACACGTCACACAGAAACACACCACACAACACAAAAATTCCAGAAAGCAGACACCTAGCACAGACACAAACAACATACCACACACTGCACACTCACACTCCACTGTGCATACATTTCACACAGACACACACCACTCATCACATGCAAACTGCACACTGCACACACTTCCCACAGGCACACACCACTCACCAAACACACTCCACACGCATACTCCACAGTGCACACACCTTAAAGAGACATGCACCACTCACACATTAAAGAGTGGACACAACTCACACATACACACGACTCGTCACACACATAATACTTTAAGGTGCACATATTTCACAGAGACATACACTATTCACGACACACACAATGTACAGTGAAGACACCTCACACAGATACAAGACTGACCAAACACAGTACATAATAATCACAACTCAAATTGACACAGAACACTCACCACGCACATGTTCTGGCGTGCACACACTTCACACCAGCACACACCACTCACCAAACACACACTCCACAGTTCACACAACTCATATAGACACTTTGCAGTCACCACACACACACTCCATAGTGCACAACCCTCTCACACACACCACTCAGGACACACACATTTTATATGGAAGAAACCTCCTACAGACACATGACTAACCACTCACACTACAATGTAAATACATTTTACACAGACGCACAACACTTTCCACACACATTACTCAGTACAGACATCTCAAGCAGGCACACTGGTCACCACAAACACACTGCATAGTGAACCCACCTCACAAAAACTTACACCACTGATTACACACACACAATCCACAGTAAAAACACCTCACACAGACACACACAACTCACCTCAAAAACCCACACGCTGCACAGTGCACACACTTCACACAGACACCACTTAATATACCACACACTACAGAGTGGACACACCTCACACACACACAACCAACCACCAAACACACAATCCACAGTGCAGACACCAAACACAGAGATACCACTGACTAAACATACTATACAGTGAACCCACCTCAAAAGGACACGCACAACCTTCTGTACACACAATTCAAAGTGCAGACAATCCACACAGACACACACAACTCACCACACACATTGCACTGTGCATAATCTTCACCCAGGCTCACACTGCTTAATACACACATTTCAAGCAAAAAATCTACATAGCAGAAACCTCACACAGACACAAAACTCAACACACACACACTCCATATTGCACACACCTCACACAGACACACACCACTCATCACACACACACTCCACCATGCTCACTCCTGACAAAATCACAACTCACCAGACAGATTCTCCACAGTGCACACACCTTACACAAAGACACACCATGTCCTCCACACACTCCACACACAATCCACTGTGCACATACCTTAGACATACACCACTCACCACACTCACACACACTCCAGTGTACAAACATTTCAGAGACACCCAAAGCACGCACCACACAAACTCCAGAAACACACGCCACCATGCACACCCATCACACAGACAAACACCAATCATCTGACACCTTATCCATAGTACAGACACATCACACTGTTACACACTTTTTACCACACACACTCAACTCACACACTCAGTGAACACATTTCACACAGACACACACCACTCAGCACACACACTTTACAGTGCACACATCACACATACACAATCTGTAGAACATACACACTACACAGTGCACACAGCTGAAACAGACACACACTACTCATGACACACACACTTTACAGAGGAGACATCTCACACAGACACAAGACTGACGACACACACTACACAGAAAACACCCCACACAGGCACACATTACTAACCACACACACATTCCACAGAGCACACACCTCATGCAAGCACACGACTCAACAGAAACACACACTTCACAATTTGCACACCTCACAAAGACACACAGCACTGACCACACACAGTCTTTAGCACACACACCACACACAGACACACACCACATGCTACACAAAGACATACACTGCACTGTAAACACACCTAATCCAAACACACACCACTCATACTCACACACTACACAGTGTAGACACCTCACAAAGACACACATGATTCACTACACACGCAATCCACAGTGCACAAACCTCACATAGAATGACACTACTAACTTCACACACACTTCGAACTGTGCAAAACTTACACATACAGAAGTCACACAACACACACACTCTTCACAGTGTACACACCTCACAAAGACACACACTACTAAGGACACACACACTTTACAGTGAAGACAACTCACACAGACAGAAGACTCACCACACACTGTACACAGTAATCACACTTCACATGGAAACACAACACTCACCATGCTGACATTCCACAGTGCACACACCTCACACAGACACACAACACTCACCAAGCACACACTCCACATTTCATAGAACTCACACAAAAACACAGCAGTCACCACACACACTTTATAGTTCACACACCTTACACACACACCAGTCAAGACACACACATTCAACATTGAAGAAATATCATGCAGACACACAAATGACCACAAACACTACACAGTAAATATATTTCACACAAAACACTCACCACACACACATTTCGCAGTGCAGACACTTCACACAGGCACACCACTCACCACAAACACACACAGCATAGTGAACATACCTCATAAATTCACTATAGAGAACCCTACCAATAACCGTCAATAAAGGGCACTTCACAAAATAACAGTCACTATAGAGCCCCTTCCCAACAACAGTCAAAACAGAGCACCCTACGCAGTAACAGTCACTATAGAGCACTCCACCAAACAATATTCACTATGTAACACCCTACCCAAAAAAGTACATACATAGCACCTACCAGAAAACAGTCACTATAGAGCAACCTACCCAACGACAGTCAATATAGAGAACCCAAACAACATTCACTATAGAGCACTTTACCCAACTGTCACAATTGACCCAACAAGAGTCACTATGGAACACTTTACCCAACAACAGTCACTATAGACCACTCTATCCAACAACAGTCAGTATAGAGCCCCCTCCCCAAAAACAGACACTATAGAGCACCTAAACTACAAAAGTCACTATAGAGCATCTACCCAACAAGAGACACTATAGAGCCCTTTACCCAACAACAGTCACTATAGAGAACTTCACCCAACAATGTTCACCATAGAGCACCCCACATAGCAACAGTCACTATAAAGCATGCTACCCAGCAGCAGTCACTATAGAGCACCCTATATAACAACATTCACTATCGATTACCCTACCACAAACCGTTGCTATACACACCCTGCCAAACACCAGTCACTATAGAGCAACCACCCAACAACAGTCACTATAGAGCACCTACCCAACAACAGTAACTATAGAGGACTCTACCCAGAAATAGTTACTATAAAGCACTGTAGCCTACAACAGTCACTACAGAGCACCCTACCTAAATATAGTCATAATAGAGCATCTACGCAACAACAGTCACTGTAGAGCACCTCACCCAACAACTGTCATTAGGGAACACCTACCCAACAACAGTCACTACAGAGGACCATACATAAAAACAGTCACTATCTAGAGCACTCTATGCAGCAACAGTCCCTATAGAGCATCACACTCAGCAAGAGTCATTATAGAGCACCCCATCCAACAAGTCACTATAGAGGAATCTACCCAGCAACAGAAACTATAGAGCATCTACGCAACAACAGTCACTATAGAGCACCCAACTCAGCAACAATCACTATAGAGCACCTGCACAACAACAGTCAATATAGAGCACCCTACCAAGCAACAGTCACTAGAGAGAACTAAACCCAATATCAGTCACTATAGAGCACTGTAACTCATAAGAGTCGGTATAGAGCACCTACCCAAGAACAGTTAGTATAGAGAACTTACCCAGCAACAGTCACTATAAAGCACCTACCCAACAGCAGTCACCATAGAATATTCTACACTGCAACAGTCAATATAGAGAAACCCACCCAACAACAGTCAATATAGAGTACCTACGCAACAACAGTCAGTATGGAGTACCCTACCTAGCAACAGTAACTATACAGCACCTACACAACAACAGTCACTATTGAGCACTCAAGACAACAGCAGTCACTACCGAGCACCTACCCAACAACAGTTACTATCTAGAGTACTCTACCTAACAACAGAAAATATAGAACACACTACCTAACAACAGTCACTATAGAGCACCCTACACAAAAACATTCACTTTAGAGCACTATACCCAATGATAGTCACTATAGAGCACCCTACCCAAGAACAGTCTCTGCAGAGCATGCTACCCAACAACAGTCATGATATAGCACTCTACCCAACAACAGTCACTATAAAACACCATACACAACAGTCACTATAGAGCATCACACCCAGCAACAGTCACTATAGAGTCACTACCCTATTGTTTAGGGTGCTCTATAGTGACTGTTGTTGGGTAGGTGCCCTATAGTGACTGTTGTTGTGTAAAGTGCTTTATAATGACTGTTGTTGGATATGGTGCTCAAATGTAACTGTTGTTGCGTAGAGTGCTGTATAGTTTCTGTTGTTAAGTAGTTGCTCTATAGTGACTATTGGTGTGTAGATTATCTATAGTAAATGTTTAGTTGGTGCCTTATAGCGACTGTTTCTGTGTAGGTCCTCTATAGCGACAGTTGTTTGGTAGTTTGATCTATAGCTACTGTGTTTAAGTATGTGTTCTGTAGTGACTGTTGTTGGTTGGGGTTCGCTTTAGTGACTATATTAGGGTAGAGTGCTCTACAGGTGACTGTTGTGGTGTGGAGTTCTCTATAGTGACTGTTGTTTAGAGTGCTCTGTAGTGGCTGTTGTTGGGTAGGTACAGTATAGTGACAATTTGGTAAAATACCATATAGTGGCTGTTGTTGGATAGGTGTTCTCTAGTGACTG
Source organism: Leontopithecus rosalia (assembly GCA_028533165.1). NCBI lineage: Eukaryota > Metazoa > Chordata > Mammalia > Primates > Cebidae > Leontopithecus > Leontopithecus rosalia. The sequence goes on along the minus strand of JAPYYA010001402.1, from coordinate 6,611 downwards.
TTGTTGTGTAGTGTGCAGTATAGGTGACTGTTGTTGGGTAGAGTGTTCCATAGTGACTGTTGATGTGTAGCATGCTATATAGTCGCTGTTGTTTTGTAGGTGCTTTATAGTGACTGTTTTAAGGTAGGTGCTTTACTGTGACTGTTGTTGGGTAAGGTGCTATATAGTGACTTGTTGGGTAGGGTGCTCTATATTGACAGTTGTTCTTTAAAGTGATCTATACTCACAGTTTATTGGTAGGGTGCTCGTTAGTTTCTCTTCCTGGGTAGAGTGCCATATACTGACTGATCTTGAGTAGGTTGTTCTATAGTGACTGTATTTGGGTAGAGTATTCCATAGTGACTTTTGTTGGGTAAAGGGGTCTATAGTGACAGCTGTTTTGTAGGAGCTCTATAGTGACTGCTTTTGTGTAGGGTGCTCTATATTAACTGCTGTGTAGGGTGTCCTATAGTGACTGTTGTTGAGTAGAGGGCTCTATAGTGACTGTTTCTGGGTAGGGTGTTATGTATTGACTGTTGTTCCGTTGGTTGCTTTATAGTGACAATTGCTGGGTATGTTGCTCTATAGTGACAGTTGTTGTGTAACATGCTCTATAATGTCTGTTGCTGCTTATAGTGCCACTTAGTGACTATAGCTGCTTAGGTACAATATAGTGACTATTTTTCGGTGGGTGGATCTATAGTGTCTGTTGTTGGGTAGATGTTCTATAGTGACATTTTTGGGGTAGGTTACTCTATGGTTAGTCTTGTTGGGTAGGGTTCTTTATAATGACTGTTTTTTGGTAGGTGTTCTATAGTGACTTTTGTTGGGTAGGGTTATTTATACTGACTGTTGTTAAATAGGGTGCTCATTAGTGACTGTTTCTAGGTAGGGTGCTTAATAGTGACTATTCCTTTGTAGGGTGCTCCATACCGACTGTTGCTGTGTAGCATGCTCTATACAGACTGTTATTGGGTAGGGTGCTGTATAGTGCCTGATATTAAGTAGAATTCTCTATAGTGACTGTTGTTGGGTAGAATGTTCTATAGTGACTGTTGTTGGGTAGAATGTTCCATAGTGACTATTGTTTTGTAGGTGCTCTGTAGTGACTGTTGCTGGGTAGGGTTCTTTATAGTGACTGTTCTTGAGTAAGGTGCTTTATAGTGAATGCTGTTGGATATAGTACTCTATAGTGACTGTTTTTGGATGGGGTGCTCTGAAGTGACAGTTGTTTGGTAGAATGCTTTATAGTGACTTCTGATGGGTGGAGGGCTCTGTAGTGACTATTGTTGGTAGTGTTCTAAATAGTGACTGTTTTTGGATAGAGTACTCTATAGTGACTGTTCTTGGATGGGGTGCTCTGAAGTGACAGTTGTTTGGTAGAATGCTTTATAGTGACTTCTGATGGGTGGAGGGCTCTGTAGTGACTATTGTTGGTAGTGTTCTAAATAGTGACTGTTGTTGGGTAGAGTTCTCTATAGTGACTGTTGTTGGATACAGTGCCCTATAATGACTGTTGTGAAGAGTGCTGTATACTGACTTTTGTTGGGTACTGGGCTCAGAAGTGACTGTTGCTGGGTAGGTGATGCATAGTGACTTTTGTTTGGTAGGTGCTCCATACTGACTGTTGTTAGGTAAGGACTCTAGAGTGACTGTTGCTGGATATGATACTCTAGGGTGACTGTTACTGTATAGAGTGCTCTATAGTGATGGCTGCTGAATAGGGTGCTCTATAGTGACTGCTGCTGGGTAGCCTGATCTATAGTGACTGTTGTTTGGTAGAGTGCTCTATAGTGACTGTTGTTCGGTAGGGTGCTCTATACTGACTATTGATAAATAGGTGCTCTGTACTGACTGTTGCTGGGTACAGTGCTCTATAGTGACAGTTGTTGGGTTGGGTGCTCAATGGTGACTGTTTTGTAGAGTGTTTATAAGTGACTATGGTTGGGATAAGAGCTCTATATAGACTGTTGTTCTGTAGAGTGCTCTATAACGACTGTTGTTGGGTAGAGTACTCTACAGTGACTTGCTGGTTAGCTTGCTCTATACTGTTTGTTATTTGGTAGGTCATCTATAGTGACTGTTGTTAGGCAGCGTGCTCTATAGTGACAGTTTTGGGTAGGTACTCTATATTGACAGTTGTAAGGTAGGGTACACTATAGTGTCTGTAGTTGGGTAGGTGATCTATATTGACTATTGCTCTGTAGAGGCTCTATTGTGACTGATCTATTGTCAGTGATCTATAGTGACTGTTGCTAAGTAGAGTGCTTTATAGTGACTGTTGTTAGTTAGAGGGCTCTATAGTGACTGTTGATGGGTGGGTGATCCATAGTGAGTGTTGTTGGGTAAAAGCTCTATAGTGGCTGTTGTTGGGTAGGTTGTTTTTTAGTGACTATTATTTGTACAGCGCTCTATAATGACTGTTGTTAAGAAGGGTGCTCTATATTGACTGTTGCTGGGTAGTGTGCTCTATAGTGACTGTTGTTCGGTGAAGGGCTTTATACAGACTGTTGCTGCATAAAGTGCTCTATAGTGACAGTTTTTTGGTAGGTATTCAATAATGACTGTTTTGGTTGAGGTGCTTTATAGAGACTTCTGTTCGCTTGGGTGCTCTAAAATGACTGTTGTTAGGTAGAGTTCTCCAAAGTGAGTGTTTTTGCGTAGATTATTCTATAGTGACTGTTTCTGTGTAAAGTACTCTATAGTGACTGTTGTTGGGTAGAGTTCTTTATCATGATTGTTTTTGGCTGGAGTGGTCTCTATTGACTGCTGTTGGAAAGGGTGCTTTGTAGTGACTATTTTTGGATTGTGTGCTCTGTAATGACTTTTGATGGGGAGGCTGCTGTATAGTGACTGTTTGGTAGAGTGCTATATAGTGACTGTTGATGGGTGGGGTGCTCTATGGTTCATGTTGTTGGGTAGAGTTCTCTATAGTGATTTTGCTTTGTAAGGTGCTCTATGGTGACTGTTTATTGGTACTGTGGTCTATTGTGACTCTTGTTGGGTAGAGTGATTTATACTGACTGTTGCTGGGTGGGGTGCTCTATAGTGACTGTTGCTGGGTATTGTGCTCTTTGGTGACTGTTGTTGGGTAGGTGCTCAATAGTTTCTGTTGTTTTGGTGCTCTGAAGTGACTTTTGTTGGCTAGAATTCTCTATAGGCGACTGCTGTTGGTTGGAGTGCTCTATACTGACTGTTGTGTAGTGTACAGTGCTCCATAGTGACGGTTGTTGGGTTTAGTACTCTAAAGTGTCTGTTGTTGAGTAGAGTGCTCTATAATAAGTGTTTTGGGTAGGGGATCTATAGTCACTGTTGTTGGGTGGAGTGTTCTAAATAGTGACTGTTTTGGGGTAGGTGCTTTATAGTGAATGTTATAGGGTAGGGTGCTCCATAGTGACTCTTGGGTGGAGTGCTCTTTACTGACTGTTGCATAGAGGATTCTATAGTGACTTGTTTAATAGAGTGCTCTATTGTGACTGTTTTCGGGTATGGTGCTCTATACTAACTGTTGCTGCATAGGTGCTCTACACTGAAAGTTAATGGGTATGGTGCTGTATAGTGACTGTTGTTTGGTATGGTGCTCTATTGTGACTGTTGTAGGGTAGAGTGCTATATAGAAATTGTTTTTGGGTAAGTGCTCTATAGTGGCTTGTTTGGTGGAGTGCTCTAAATGGTGACTGTTGTTGGGTAGGTGCTGTATACTTACTCTTTTTGTGTAGAGTGCTCTATAGTGACTGTTGTTGGGTAGCGTGCTGTATATTCCTTGTTGTTGGGTAGGTGCTCCATAGTGACTGTTGTTGGGTAGGGTGTTCTATAGTGAAATTTTTTTTGGTAGAGTGCTGTATATTGACTATGTTTGGGTGGAGTGCTCTATAGTGCCTGTTGATTGGTAAGGTGCTTGATAGTGTCTGTTGCTGAATAGAGTGCCATATAGTGACTGCTTTTTGGTAGAGTGTTTTATAGTGACTGTGTTTGGGTAGAGTGCTCCATAGTAACTTTTGTTGTGTAAAGGGCTCTTTAGTGACTGGTGTTGTTCAGGCGCTCTATACGTGCTGTTTTTGTGTAGAGTAGTCTATAGTAACTGTTGTTGGGTAGGGTGCTCTATAGTGACTGTGGTTGGGTAGAGGGCTCTATAGTGACTGTTGTTTGGTATGGTGTTCTGTAGTGACTGTTATTGGGTTGTGTGCTATATAGTGACTGTTGCTGGTTAGGTTGCTCAATAGTGACGGTTGTTGTGTGACGTGCTCTATAATGTCTACTGCTGGTTATAGTGCCCCTTAGTTACTGTAGCTGAGTAGGTGCACTACAGTGACTATTGGTTGGGGGCTCTATGGTGACTGTTGTTGGGTAGGTGGTTTCTACTGACTGTTTTTTTGTAGGTTGCTCTATTGATAGTGTTGTTGGGTAGGGTGCTCTATAGTTACTCCTGTTGAGTAGGTGCTGTATAGTGACTATTTTTGGATAGGGTTCTTTATACTAACTGTTGTTGGGTAGGGTGCTCTATAGTGACAGTTTCTGGCTAGGGTGTTTTATAGTGATTATTGCTAGATAGGTTGCTCTGTATTGACTGTAGGGTGCTCTATAGTTATTTTTTTTCGGTAGGTTGCTCCATAGTGACCTTTGTTGTGTAGGGTGCTCTATTGTGACTGTTGTTGCTTAGGGTGCTTTTTATTGACTCTTGTTGGGTAGACTGCTCTATAGTGACTGTTGCTGTTTAGGGTGCCCTATAGTGACTTTTGTTGAGTAGGGTGCTTTTTATTGACTTTTGTTGGGTAGAGTGTTTTATAGTGACTGTTGTCAGGTAGGGTGCTCAATAGTGGCTTTTGCTGTGTAGAGTGCCATATACTGACTGCTCTTGGTTATTGTGTTCTATAGTGACTGTGTTTTAATAGAGTGCTCTATAGTGACTTTTGTTGAGTAAAACGCTCTACAGTGATAGCTGTTTTGCAGGTAATCTATCGTGTCTGTTGTGTAGGGTGCTCCATAGTAACTGGTGTTGTGTAGGGTGCTCTATAGTGAATGTTTTTGTGTACAGGGCTCTATAGTGACTGTTGTAGGATAAAGTGATCTGTTGTGACTGTCGTTGCATAGGGTACTCTGTAGTTTCTGTTGCTGAGTAGGTTACTCTATAGTGACGGTTGTTGTGTGACATGCTCTATAATGTCTGTTGCTGGTTATACTGCCCCTTAGTGACTGTAGCTGGGTAGGTACACTATACTGACTTCTGTTGGGTGGGTGTCTCTATAGTGACTGTGGCTGGGTAGGTGCTTAAGTGAATGTTTTTTGGTAGGTCGCTGTATTGTTAGTGTTGTTGTGTAGGATGCTCTATACTGATTGTTTTTGGGTAGGTGCTCTAAACTGAATTATGTTGAATACGGTGCTCTATAGTGACTGTTGTTTGGTATAGTGGTCTATTGTGACTGTTGTCGGGTAGAGATTTTTATAGTAACTCTTTTTGGGTAGGTGGTCTATAGTGACTTATTTGGTGGACTGCTCTAAAAAGTAACTGTTGTTCAGTAGGTGCTGTATACTGACTCTTGTTGTGTAGAGTGCTCTATAATGACTTTTTCTGGGTTATACAGCACTTTACCCAACAACAGTCACTATAGAGAACCCCACACAATAGTCACTATAGAGCACTCTACAAAACAACAGCCAATATAGAGCACTCACCGAACAACAGTGACTATAGAGCCCTGTATACAAAGCACTCACTATACTACACTCTACCAATAAACAGTCACAATTAAGCACCCTACCCTTAAACCGTCACATTAGAGCACCCTACCCAGCAACAGTCACTACAGAGCACCTACTCAGCAACCGTCAGTTTAGAACATCCCATTAACAACAGTCAATATACATCACCTACACAAAAAGAGTCAGTATAGAGCATCTTACCCAGAAAGTCACTATAGAGAACCCTAACCAACAACAGTCATTATACAGCACTTTACCCAGCAACAGGCACTACAAAGAACCCCACCCAACAACAGTCATGTAGTGCTCCCTACCCAACAATAGTCACTATAGAGCCGTCTACCCAAGAACAGTCACTACAGAGCACCATATGTAACAGTAGTCTCTATGGAGCACAATACCTAACAAGAGTCAGTAGAGAGCACATACTCAACAGTCACTTTGAGGCACCCCACCAAACAACAGTCACTACTGACCACCCTACCCAGAAGCAGTCACTATACAACACTCTACCCAAAAACAGTCACTATGAGGCACCTACACAACAACAGTCATTATAGAGCACCACACACAACAGTCTTTATAGAGCATTTACAAAACAATAGTCACTAAAAGCACCCTATCGAGCAACTGTCACTGTAGAGCACCCTGACAAGCAACAGTCTCTATAGAGCACTCTACCGACAACCATCACTATAGAGCACCCTACGAAGCAAATCACTGTAGAGCACTTACACTAAAACCGTCAGTTTACAGCAACCCACCCACAGCAGTAACTATGCAGCACCTACAAAAAAAGACTCATTATAGAGCATGCTACTCAACAAAAGTCACTATAGAGCAAGTACCAAACCACAGTCACTATAGAGCATCTACTGAACAATAGTCACTAAAGAGCACCTAACAAACAACAGTCACTTGAGAGTACCATA
>JAPYYA010000140.1:0-20613 GCA_028533165.1 Leontopithecus rosalia | reverse complement strand
GAAGAGATTTACTAGCTCAAATAGGTATGGTTATAGGTAGCCCTAATGAGATTATTACCGCCCAGATGCTTAAACATGGATATGTACCCGGCACAGGGCTAGGAAAAAATCAAACTGGAATCTTAAGCCCTATAGAAGCTACAGCAAAAACAGATAGAGCCAGGTTAGGGCATTTTCAGTAGGGGTCACGGTCTGTCCTATAGCCCATGCAGATAAAATTACTTGGTTATCAGACAGCCCATATGGGTTGACCAATGGCCCCTCTCCTCGGAGAAGCTAGCTGCTGCACAACAACTGGTACAGGAACAGTTACAAGCGGGACATATAGAACCTAGTAATTCTCCCTGGAATACTCCAATCTTTGTCATAAAGAAAAAGTCAGGAAAATGGCGATTATTGCAGGATCTTAGAGAAGTTAATAAGTCCATGGTCCTCATGGGGGCCCTACAGCCTGGCCTCCCATCTCCCGTTGCCATACCCTTAGACTACTATAAAATTGTTATTGATCTAAAGGACTGTTTTTTTACCCTCCCATTACATCCCGATGATTGAAAACGCTTTGCTTTCAGTGTACCCTCTATCAATTTTAAAGAACCTATGAAAAGATATCACTGGAAAGTGTTGCCTCAAGGCATGGCTAATAGTCCAACCCTGTGCCAATCTTTTGTTGCCCTAGAGATTCAACCCGTTAGAGATACCTGGAAAGAAATTTACATCATCCACTATATGGACGATATTCTTCTAACAGAAAAATTTGGACAGGATGTCTTGTCTTGTTTTCAAGCTTTCCAGACATCCCTTACTCAGCATGGTTTGTTAATAGCTCCTGAGAAAGTACAACTTACAGATCCTTATACCTATTTAGGCTTTCAGCTAAAAAGAAACCAAATTACTACACAGAAAGTACAACTCAGGTTAAATAAGCTAAAAACACTCAATGACTTTCAAAAGCTACTGGGAGATATCAGTTGGTTGCTACCTCATCTAAAATTATGTAAAACAGATCTCAAACCACTCTATGATATTCTTAATGGGGACCCAACCCCCACATCGCCTCGAGAGCTGACTCTTGAAGGCAAACAGGCTATTCAAACTGTAGAACATGCTATTAATCACCAAACCATCACCTTCATAGACTATAGCAAGGCACTCCAATTTATCATTTGTCAAACCTCATTATCTCCTACTGCTGTATTCTGGCAAACTGCTCCACTAATGTGGGTGCGACTCCCTAACACGCCAAAGAGGGTCCTTGAACCATATTTTCTTATGGTAGCTAACCTAATCATTCAAGGCCGAACTATGAGCAAAGAGTACTTCGGTTGTGAACCTTCCGTAATTATCCAACCATATCATAAAGAACAAGTTCAATGGCTCATGCAGACCACCGAAGCTTGGCCTATAGCCTTAGCTTCCTTTTCAGGCCAATTAGATGATCATTTTCCTCCTCACAAGTTAGTTACTTTTGCCAATAGACATGAATTTATTTTTCCAAAACTCACCAAGTCCAAACCCATCCCCCATGGACTTGTAGTATTTACTGATGGTTCGTCTACAGGTATTGCTGCTTATGTCACCCAAGGCCAAACAGTACAATTTCAAACCCAATCATCCTCAGCACAACTTACTGAGCTGCAAGCCGTTATAGCAGTATTCTCTGCTTTTCCTAATCAACCCTTAAATATTTACACTGACAGTGCATACATTGCTCAATCTGTGCCTAACTTAGAAACAGCCCCCATCATCAAGCAAACCTCTTCAGCAGCAAAATTATTCAAACAATTACAAAATTCCATCATCAACAGAACCCAACCTTTCTTTATTGGCCACTTATGAGCCCATTCAGGATTGCCTGGGCCTTTATCCCAGGGCAATCAACAAGCCGACCTAGCCACCCGTGTCTTAGCTCAAGCTCAACATGCACACCATTTGCATCACCTTAATGCCCATACTCTCAGGCTGTTACATCATATCACCAGAAAACAAGCTAGGCAAATAGTTAAAGAATGTACACAGTGTGCTACCCATTTGCCAGTGCCCCATCTAGGAGTCAACCCTAGAGGCCTGATTCCCAATACGCTCTGGCAAATGGATGTAACCCATATTGCAGAATTTGGTAATCTTAAATATGTTCATGCATGTATTAATACCTGTAGTGGATATGTGTATGCCACACTCCAAACAGGAGAAGCCACTAAACATGTCATTGGACACCTACTGTCTGCTTTTGCTACCCTTGGTTGTCCACAAAAAATTAAAACTGATAATGGACCAGGGTACACTAGCGCAGCCTTTGCCCGATTCTGCTCACAATTAAACATACAGCATATAACTGGCATCCCTTATAATCCTCAAGGTCAAGGAAGAGTTGAAAGAGATCACCTCACCTTAAAACTCACTCTTCAGAAAATAAAAAAGGGGGAGTGGTACCCCGTCAAGGGGTCCCCTAAGAACCTCATAGCACATTCTCTATTCATACTCAATTTTTTAACTTTAGACAACAATGGACACTCTGCTGCAGAGCGCCACTGGCAATCAGAAACTCAAAAGAAATTCGCATCTGTGATGTGGAAGGATCCCATGACCAGCTCCTGGCATGGCCCTGACCCCGTACTAATTTGGGGTCGAGGATCAGTCCGTGTATATGCAAAGGAAGCAGACTCTGCCAGATGGTTGCCAGAAAGACTAGTGAAACAAATAGACAGAAAGGAGATGTCTAAAAGTGAGGATAATCACCCCTCCCAGGGAACATCTTAAACCCTGAGGATTATTCCCTGTTCCCCCTCTTCTTTTTCAGGAACATGTGGATTCCCCTACCGCTGATCCTACTGACCACGCTCTCTCCCAAGACTGAAGGTGGGTTTGGAAGAACACAGGACGCCCAGCAAGTATTGAAGTCAGTATACGGTGAACCCTGCGACTATAAGTTAGGCACTGTTACTACAGTTCCCTCCCGGTACCAAAATACAGTCAGTTGTCATGGTAAAACTGCTTACCTAGTATATGGCAACGACCGGAAACCAGGATATGTGTGCCATCCCTTACCCACCATTGTTGCGGTTCCTCCAGGATCCCCTCTGCCCCCTTGCAACTGCTCTAACACCATATACCAGACCATTCATAGCTCCTGCTACAATCATCATGCTACTTGCACTAGGGGCAGTAAAACTTACTTCACCGCCGCTCTCACCCGCTCCCGAGTCGGCACATTTGGAGGTGATTGGGCAAGTCCTTCACCATTTGGCATCACTTACAAATATGCTCAGGCCTCTTGCCCAAGTGAGCAAAGTCAACCAGTATGCTGGGAGGCCACACCCTCCGTTGGGGTGAGTGATGGAGGAGGCCCGCATGATCTAATGGGAATACATCATGTAAAATCTGTATTACAATAATTATTTCCTTCCTTATCCTATTATCCCATAGCGTTACCCAAATCCAGTAATGTAGACTTAGATGTTAATACCCAGAATCTCATCACAGCTATACACAAGTTCCTTAAAGATGCCAATCCTTCCCTTGCTAATAACTGCTGGATTTGCCTAACATTGGGCACCCCCATACCCTTAGCTTTGCCTGCACTGGCTAATCACTCCCTTAATGGGACTATTCGCCTCCCCTTTTCTGTTCAACCTCTATCAAATCTCTGCTCCAATATCACCTGCTTGCAAAAAGGCTTCTTAAACAACTCTTACGATCATAACGACAGCCTGCAATTGCACCCATTTTAGAAACATCACCACAGAAATCTATGCTCCTAGAGGACAAAGCTTTGTCTGTGGAAATAATATGGCCTACTCTTATCTCCCCACTAACTGGTCAGGGATATGCATGGTGGCTTCTTTGTTACCCAAGGCCAGCATTATCCCAGGAGAAGAACCCATTCCTCTTCCCAGTTTTGATGTCGTAGCAGGCCGTAGTAAAAGGGCAGTTCAGCTCATGCCTCTGCTAGCTACTCTCAGGATCACCACTGCCCTTACCTCGGGGACCGCCGGCTTGGGCTACTCCTCACATTCCTACCACTCACTCTCTCTACTGTTGATTAATGACGTTGACTTGCTCTCGAGCACCATACAGATCATCCAGAATCAACTAGATTCCCTTGCCGAGGTGGTCCTTCAAAACCATCGCGGCCTGGATCTGCTTACCGCTGAGAAGGGAGGACTATGCCTAGCTCTAAATGAAAAGTGCTGTTTTTACGCCAATCAATCAGGAATTGTTAAAGACAAGGTAAAAACCTTACAAGAAGACCTAGCTAAAAGAAGAAAAGCACTTATCGACAATCCGCTATGGGGAGGGTTAAATGGACTCCTTCCCTATATCCTCCCTCTCCTCGGCACCATTTTCGGGTTTCTCCTCCTCCTCACCGTAGGACCCATTGTTTTCAATAGAATCTTGGCTTTTATCGAACAACAGATTGATGCCATAAAGATGCAACCCCTACAGGTCCATTACCACAAGCTGGAGTTGGCAGAAAGAGAAAGAGAGATGGATCAAGGCTACGGTGGAAGTATGCTGAGCACCACCAGCCACTTTTAAACCGACCTGGTGAGATGGGCCAGTTAGCCAATGAAGGGCAACCTGAGAGAATGACAGTAAAGAACACCCACCTAAGACAGGGGATAAAGAGAAGTTTCTCTTTTTCACCCAAAGACGGGTAACAGTATAGTGCATCTACATGTGTGTCTCTTGACCTAAGACAGGCATGGTCCCCTCAGGAATGCCATCCAGCAGATAAAATAAAAAAGGGGGACCTGTGGGGAGCCGCGGCCCTTTTGAGCATCATGACAGCCATCTTACAGCCTCGTGACTTGAGTTTGTTTCCCCACAGTTAAGTTTCTCTTTTCTAGAAGCCATGTGACCCTATCTCCCTGACAACAGTGACGTCAGCACTTCCCCTCCTTTGCCTGCATTTAAGCGGATGTAGTACTCCTAATAAACGAGACTTGATCAGACTCCTGTCTTGTCTCCATTCTTCGCGTCTCCTGTCCCCCTTTTCATCCCCACTCCTTCTTTCCAGAAACCGCGTTATTGCCCCGCAGGTCGGGACACAAGACCTACAAAAAACAAACAAAATACAGAACAGAAACACACGTATCGCCCGGCTACAGACGGGCTGCTTGACAAAAGTGTGGTGGCCAGAGGCTGGCAGGAACTTTGCCCTGTATTCCCACTAGGGGCAATGATTAGCGTTCTCTAACTCAGTGTTTGTGGTTATAGCCACCACAGACGAGTGTCACCTGTACTTTGAATGTGTCATCCCACCACCTGCTGGCCTCCACTTTTGATGAGAAATCAATTGTCAGTCTCCTGGGAGTTTCCTTATACTCAATGAGTTGTTTTTCTCTTCCCGCTTCCAAGAGTCTCTTATTTTTATTTTTTTATTTTTGACTCTCAAATCTCTCTTACTGGGGGAATGGGCCTCTTGGGGTTCCTCACTGCACGGCTTGTACATTGGCACTGCTTCCCAAGTCCTGGGGCTTCATCATATCAGGCAGCCCGGGTGGGCTGGAGAACGGCTGGATGCACAGGGCCTCAAAGGTGTCATCTGTCTGGAAGGCAGGCCCCACTCTGGCTGGGGCCTGTGGCCGTGCTGTTTGATGGTGAAGCCACACTCGCCCAGGGTCTTGCTATCATCCAGGAGTTGGTCATCCTTGTACATCTGCTGCTCATCAGGCGGCCCTTTGAGGATGCCCTCAATGATGCGCTTCAGCTTGAACACCGTGCTGGACTCCTTGGTGTCCGTGAAGATGGTGGTCATGTGGTGCAGGATCCTGAGGAACAGTCCTGGGGGCAGCGGGCCGGTGTGAGGGCGAAGCCCTGGACCCCCTGTGTGGCCCAGCCAACCCTGCTGCCCCTGGCCTGGCCCGGCCGTCCCTCCCCCATGCCCACTCACCCTTGACTTTGTTTTTTGGGGGTGTGTGTGTGTGTGTGTGTGTGTGTGTGTGGTTTTTTTTTTTTTTTGATGGAATTTTGCTTTTGTTGCCCAGGATAGAGTGCAATGGTGTGACCTTGGGTCACTGCAACCTCTGCCTCCCACCTTCAATAATCTTGTCTCCCAGGTTCAAGCAATTCTCCTGCCTCAGCTTCTCAAGTAGCTGGGATTACAGGTGTGCACCATGCCCAGCTAATTTTTGTATTTTTAGTAGAGATGGGGTTTCACCATGTTGGCCAGGCTGGTCTTGAACTCCTGACATCAAGTGATCCACCTGCCTTGGCCTCCCAAGTTACAGGTGTGAGCCACTGTGCCTGGCCCTTGGGTCTCTTATGAACTGTCTGTTCCCCTGGGCAAAGCCTCTGAGCCCTTATTCTGGACACTGGTGGAGCAGTAGGCTCTGGTCTTCGTGGTTTGCCCCTCCCAGCATGGGATCGCTGCTCCATGAGCAAGCTGGGAGGCTGGGAGGCGTGTGATTATGGTCCCAGTATTCTCAGACTGTCACCAATGGTAGAGCCTTCACCCATGGTGTGGGTGAGTGCTGGCTGGAGGAAAGGAGTGCTCTACTTCTTTACCACATTCACCAGAAATGTAGCCTCTTCAATTTGGAGTTCGAGGGGATGAAAAATGCTGGCAGCATGCTCCTCCTGGTGAGATATGGTAAACCTTGATTGGCAGCTGAGGGGAGAGGGAGCCTCTCATCTTGGCCACATTTACTCAGAGAGGATTTTCCTCTCAGCTGAACTGTGGCGGGGAGGGAGGTCAGGAGACAGTTGGTCCTCCTGGTTTAAATGCCACAGATGGCCTGGCACAGTGGCTTATGATGTTATAGGTAGTTAAACAGGCATGAGTAGGGCTGGAGAGGGCTCTTCCCCACCCACCAGGAATGTCAAGTGATGGTTCATCAATTATCACATTACCTCTCTAAATGTTATTAATAATTCGGCAGCCAGCACCAGAGAGAGACAATCTCCTGATGGTCCACAGCTGTTACATTAGAGTAAGGATTGAATGCAGACAGCAGGGAGAAGCAAATTCCTGGGCATGTGCATTAAGAGACAAAATAGGCCAGGTGCAGTGGCTCACGCCTGTAATCCCAGCACTTTGGGAGGCCGAGGCAGGTGGATCACCTGAGGTTAGGAGTTCAAGACCAGCCTGGCCAACATGGTGAAACTCCATCTCTGCTAACAATACAAAATTAGCTGGGCATGGTGTCGGGCACCTGTAATCCCAGCTACTCAGGAGGCTGAAGGAGGAGAGTTGCCTGAACCCTGGAGGGTGGAGGTTGCAGTGAGCTAAGATTGGGCCACTGTACTCTAGCCTGGGCAACAAGAGTGAACTCCATCTCAAAACAAGGGCAACAAGAGTGTAACTCCATCTCAAAACAAAACAAAACAAAAAACAGACAAAATGGTGGAGCATGACTTCTGGGGGCAGACCACTGGAAAAGGGAAGAAAACCTCAGATGGGCATGCATACAGCTTCCTGCACACACTATGCACGCTCACCTTCCCAGGGTAGGGAGGGCACTGTGCATGTGAGCAGCCTATCCTAAGGGGAGAATCATGGGAAAGGAGCCAGCCTATAAAATCCCAGGATCAAGGTTGAACACATTTGATGTTGGTGCCCACTTGGGTCTCTCCCACTTGGGTCTCTCCCAAGTGTACTTACCTTCTTTCCTGTTCTAAAGCCTTTAAAAATAATCTTCCATTCCTGTTTTGAAACTTGCCTCGGTCTCTTTTTCTGCCTTATGCCCTGCAGTTAAATTCTTTCTTCTGTGGAGGCAAGAATTGAGGTTGCTGCAGGCCCATACAGATTTGTCACCAGTAACCTGGATACCTTCCACTGGTAACAATGCTTGTAATCCCAGTGCTGTGGGAGGCCGAGGTGGCAGAATTGCTTGAGCCCGGGAGTTTGAGACCAGCCTGTGCGACACAGTGAGACCGCGTCTCTACAAAATAATAATAATAAAAGTAGAAGCTCAAAATCATGAAAATTGTCTCAAAAGAAAAAAAAGTAATAGAATTCAATGCCACATATTCTCCCTGTTCTTACTGAGTTTTAGTAGATTTTCTTTTTCTTTTTTTTTTTTTTTGAGTTGGGGTTTCACCATGTTGGCCAGGCTCGTCTCGAACTCTTGACCTCAGGTGATCCGCCTGCCTCGGCCTCCCAAAGTGCTGGGATTACAGGAGTGAGCCACTGCACCCAGCCGAGTTTTAGTAGATTTTCTTGAATAAAGTTTATTCAGGCTGAATGCGGTAGCTCACATCTGTAATCCTATCACTTTGGGAGGCCAAGGCAGGCGGACCACCTGAGGTCAGGAGTTTGAGACCATCCTGGCCAACATGGTGAAACCCCGTCTCTAATAAAAATACAAAATTTAGCCGGGCGTGGTGGCGCATGCCTGCAGTCCCAGCTACTTGGGAGGCCAAGGCAGAGGAATCACTTGAACCCAGGAGACGGAGGTTGTAGTGAGCCGAGATCACACCACTGCACTCCAGCCTGGGCGACAAAGCAAGATTCCATCTCAAAATAAACAAATAAATGATTTAAAATAAAATAAATAAATAAAAGTATGTGGCACCTCTCCCCATTTCCCCTCCCCCTCCCCGCCACCCCTCTCCCCTCCCCCTCCCTTCTTCCCTCTCCCCTCTCCTCTCCTCTCCCCCTCCCCCTTTCCCTTTCTTCTCTCCTCTCTCCCCTTTTTCCCTCATCTCTCCCCTCTCCCCTCTCCACTCCCCCCTCCCCTTTCCCTTTCTTCTCTTCTCTCTCCCCTTTTCCTCCTCCCTTCTCCCCTCTCCTCTCCCCCTCCCCCTTCCCTTTCTTCTCTCCTCTCTCCCCTTTTCCCCTCCTCCCTTCTCTCCTCTCCTCTCCCCCTCCCCCTCCCCTTTCCCTTTCTTCTCTTCTCTCTCCCCTTTTCCCCTCCTCCCTTCTCTCCTCTCCCCTCTCCCCTCCTCTCCTCCTCCCCCTCCCCTTTCCCTTTCTTCTCTCCTCTCTCCCCTTTTCCCCTCCTCTCTCCCCTCGCTCTCCTGCTCCTGTTCCAGCCACATGATGTACCTGTTCTCCCTTCACCTTCCACCATGATTGTAAGTTTCCTGAGGCCTTCCCAGAAGCCAGGGAGATGCCACCATCATGTTCCCTGTACAGCCTGCAGAACCATGAGCCAATTAAACCGCTTTCTTTTATAAATGACCCAGGCATCCTTTTGATCTGGGCAGAAAAAAAAAAAATAAACAAGTAAGTAACCCCGGCTCAGGTATTTATAGCAATGCAAGAATGGATTAATACACTAGGGGACATCGAAGCTCTGAGACGACAGCGCCAGAGCTCTATGGGTCTGTTCCCCAGCAAAGCAAGCAAAGCCGGTGAAAACCATAAAAAACAAACAAACCACTGTAAGTTTCTGGGAATTATCCCAGTGTCATAAAATAGACAAAAAAATTTAATTTTATTTACCTTTATTTTATTTTTTTATTTTTTTGTTGTTTTTATTTTTATTTTTTATTTTATTTATTTATTTTGAGATGGAGTTTTCGCTCTTGTTACCCAGGCTGGAGTGCAATGGCGCCATCTTGGCTCACCGCAACCTCCGCCTCCTGGGTTCAGGCAATTCTCCTGCCTCAGCCTCCGGAGTAGCTGGGATTATAGGCGTGCACCACCACGCCCAGCTATTTTTAGTAGAGACGGGGTTTCACCATGTTGACCAGGATGGTCTTGATTTCTTGACCTCGTGATCCACCCACCTCAGCCTCCCAAAGTGCTGGGATTATAGGTGTGAGCCACTGCGCCCTGCCCTAATTTTATTTTTTATTGAGACAGAGTCTCACTCTGTTGCCTAAACTTGAGTGCAATGGCGCAGTCTCGGCTCACTGCAACCTCCACCTCCTAGGTTCAAGTGATTCTCCTGCCTCAGCCTCCCAAGTAGCTGGGATTAGTAGTAGGTGCATGCCAATCATCTCGAACCAACCCCCACACTGGGGATTGCAATTCGACCTGACATCTGGGGGACACAGATCTAAACCACATCCTCAGCTTTGCTTTTCAGGCTTTTGGGTTAGTCTATTGTTTGCTCCAACATCTGTCTACCACTTCAGGCGTCTTAACGTTAAAATTCCTACCTGTTATCAGCCGGGAGTGGGGGCTCACAACTGTAATCCAGCACTTTGGGAGGCCAAAGCAGGTAGATCACCTGGGGTCAGGAGTTCAACACCAGCCTAGCCAACTTGGTGAAACCCTGTCTCTACTAAAAACACAATAATTAGCTGGGCCTGGTAGTGCACGTCTGTAATCCCAGCTACTCAGGAGGCTGAGGCAGAATCGCTTGAACCTGGGAGGCAGAGGTTGCAGTGAGCTGAGATTATGTCACTGCATTCCAGCCTGGGCAACAGAGCGGGACTTCGTCTCAAAAAAAAAAAAAAATCCTACTTGTTATCCAATGAAGTCTCCCTGAAAAAAAAATCTTGCCTGTAAATGTTTCTGACGAATGCCTCCTGGGGGAGGCCTTTTGCACTGGTCGAGCTCCAAGTGAGGTCAAATACAGATGGACTTGAAAGTGGGTTCTTCCAGGGAACCTCAAGACAGCTCCAGTAATGCCAGTTCTTTGGGAACACAATTTTGAAAGAACTCCAGCTTCGATTTACTCCCTCCGGGGCCACCAGCTTGCACTGAGAATGTGAGCTGTTATTTTTCAAGGTTGCAACAGAGCTGGAGAGTGCAGGCTGGGAGTAGGGCAATATTTATTTATTTATTTAAGTTAACTTTATTTTTGAGACAGAGTCTCGCTCTCTCACCCAGGTTAGAGAGCAGTGGTGTGATCCCTCCTCACTGCAACCTCCACCTCCTGGGTTCACGCGGTTCTTCTGCCTTGACCTTCCAAGTAGCTAGGATTACAGGTGTGCACCACCACGCCTGGCTAACTTTTGTATTTTTTGGTAGAGATGGGGTTTCACCATGTTGGCCAGGCTGGTCTCGAACTCCTGACCTTAAGAGATCCACCTGCTTCGGCCTCCCAAAGTGCTGGGATTACAGGCGTGAGCCATTGCGCCCGGCCTCCAGCCACTTTTTTAAATTCCTTGAACGCCACAACAAGATTTGCCTATCCCCGGTACTTAACCCATTTTCTAAAATTTCTCAGAAGTGGTCTGCAGTGGTTCCAAAACATTATCTACAGTGCCTTTCAGCATTTTGAGGGATGGACTGCATCCAAATCTGGGGTCTTGGACATTTCAGTTGAGTTAGTGTCCTGTTATCATTCTTACTTCTTGGAGGCTTCAATTTCCACTTAAGTATAGCCCTTAAAGCATTTTAATCTGGCAGAAGACATTTCTAAGAAAAAAAAAAGCATTTTAATCTTGATTGCCATTCCCTTTATAGAAAATATAGGCTGGGCACGGTGGCTCATGCCTGTAATCCCAGCACTTTGGGAGGCTGAAGTAGGTGGATCACGAGGTCAATAGATTGAGAACATCCTGGCCAACATGGTGAAACCCCATCTCTACTAAAAATACAAAAAAGCAGCTGGGCATGGTGGTGGGTGCCTGTTGTCCTAGCTACTCGGGAGGCTGAGGCAGGAGAATCACTTGAACCCGGGAGGTGGAGGTTGCAATGAGTAGAGATCAAGCCACTGCATTCCAGCCTGTGAGACAGAGCAAGACCCGTCTAAAAAAAAAAAAAAAGAAAGAAAGTGGAGAGCTTCTGCTTCCCCTTGGTCATCTGTTCATATTACAACATCTGCCCTAAGCAGTGGGCCTATTCCTTCCTTTTTCTTGCTGCAGATATAGCTATCAAAGCCCTTTTGTTGTCTACGTAGCATGTTTTGTAATCTCAGCTCATTCCGAGTTACAGCCATGCCTACGCTGTTTTCATAGGTTTGCAGCGGCTTTTGTGTTTATCCCTGGGTTAGGCGGCTCTTCTTACATCTTCTGTTATCACAGAACTCCCCGTGCAGCCACTTCGACTCCTACAAACGCTATTCTGATTGCTTCTTCATCGAGACCCCAGAGGGAGGAAGGAGTGGCTGGTTTTTGGGGGAGTCGAGAGGAGGTTGGATATTCTTGAAATGATAAATAAAATGATACCTATTAGTTTAGTATTGGAACATAGACAAGTATTCAGTACATGCAATGAGATAATTGTTCATTAATTTAGCATCCTATGATTAATTCAGCATCCTAATAGTCATTGACTTTGTCTACTCACCTCCAGTACGTTAATACACAGTGACACACTGCTTTTTCCCTTGGCTTTTGTTTCAGTTATTTACGACTGTGTGGTAAATGATCCCAAAATTTAACGGCATGAAACAACCACCCTTTCTTTTCTTTTGCAAATGCTCATTGATTCTGTGGGTGGAGTTTGGGAAGGGCAAAGTGGGAGAAGCTCTACTGGGCTCTGGGATATCTGAGCCTCAGCCTCACCTCAGTCGGGGTGGGTAACTCTAATGGATAAAGAGGGCACAACCGGGGCTGGGGAACCGCTTTGCAGATGGCTGCTTTACTCACATGCCTGTCGCCTGCGCTGCAGTGGCAGGAGGGTAGGCTCAGGCCCAGAGGGGACTGAAAGCCACACAGCCTGTGTGTAAGAGGGCAAGCCGCATGTGAAAGCACAGTTGGACTTTTTCTTTGAGACAAGAGTCTGGCTCTGTTACCCTGGATAGAAGGTAGTGGTGCGATCTCAGCTCACTGCAACCTCCACTTCCTGGGTTCAAGTGATTCTCCTGCCTTAACCTCCTAAGTAGCTGGGATTACAGGCACCCACCACCACACCTGACTAATTTTTGTATTTTTAGTAGAGACAGGGTTTCACCAGGTTGGCCAGGATGGTCTTGAACTCCTGACCTCAGGTAACCTGCCTGCCTCGGCCTCAAAAAGTGCTGCGATTGTAGGTGTGAGGCACCGCAGCGGGCCTTCTTTTTCTTTTTTGAGATGGAGTTTTGGCATGACCTTGGCTCACTGTGACCTCCGCCTCCCAGATTCGAGCTAGTCTGCCTCAGCCTCCTGAGTAGATGGGATTACAGGTGCTCGCCACCACGCCGGGCTAATTTTTGTATTTTTAGTAGAGACAGGGTTTCACCATGTTGGTCAGGCTGATCTCGAACTCCTGACCTTGTGATCTGCCCTCCTTGGCCTCCCAGTGTGCTGGGATTACAGGTGTGAGCCACCACTCCCAGCTGATTTCTCGGTTTTAGGCACTACCTGTTATCATTTTGAAGGCTGAGGCTTTACAATTCTTCCACCTCCTCCCTATAGCCCACATCGCTATTCCTACATATGCATGTGTGTACTTCCTGTCTTCATTCTTCCATGTCACTGTGCCTTGGTTCTGAGACATTCAGAGGATGTATCCTATAGCTATGTAGACACTCTTCACGGCTGAACCGTGCACTTAACACAATCACTCTTCCCTGAACGGTTGTTCCTTCTTTCCCCTCCGCCCCACTGAGTTAATTATGTTGCATTTTAGTTACTATGTTTGCTTGGTATGTAACACTAGTTCAATCCTGAATTTTACCCTTAGCTGTCAATCCCTTATCACATTCAAACACACTCCATTTTCTATTGGTTTTATTTTATTTTGTTTTGAGGTAGGTTCTTGCTCTGTACCCGAGGCTGGAGCACAGTGGTACAATCATAGTTGATTGCAGCCTCAGCCTCCTGGGCACTAAGCAATCAATCCTCCCATCTCAGCCTCCGGAGTAGCTGGGACTACACATGCATGCCACCACACCCAACTAATTTTTAATTTATTTTGTAGAAACAGGGTCTTGCTATGTTGCCCAGGCTGGTCTTGAACTCCTGAGCTCAAGTGATCCTCCTGCCTTAGCGTCCCAACCTACTGGGATTATTGGCATGAGCCACCATGCCCAGGTGCACCATGTATACATTTCTAAACAGGCTTAGTTCTGACTGTTTTGGACTTTATAAGAATGCACTTGGCCAGGTGCGGTGGCTCATGCCTGTAATCCCAGCACTTTGGGAGGCCAAGGTGGGCGGATCACCTGAGGCTGGGAGTTCAAGACCAGCCTGGCTAACATGGCGAAACCCCATCTCTACTTAAAAAAATACAAAAATTGGCTGGGCATGGTGGTGCGTGCCTATAATCCCAGCTGCTTGGGAGGCTGAGGCAGGAGAATCGCTTGAACCTGGGAGGTGGAGGCTGTAGTGAGCCGAGATTGCCCCATTGAACTCTAGCCTGGAAACAAGAGTGAAACTCCATCTCAAAAAAAGAATGCACTTATTGTAGGCTGGGTGCAGTAGCTCATACGTGTAATCCCAGCACTTTGGAAGGCTGAGGCAGGTGGATCACCTGAAATCAGGAGTTGGAGACCAGCCTGGTCAATATGGTGAAAACCCATCTCTACTAAAAATACAAAAACTACGTGGGTGTGGTGTGAACACCTGTAATCCCAGCTACTAGGGAGGCTGAAGCAGGAGAATCGCTTGAATCCGGGAGGCGGAGGTTCCTGTGAGCCAACATCGTGCCACTGCACTCCAGCCTGGGTGACAGAGAGAGACTCCATCTCAACAACAACAACAGAAAGAATGCACTCACTGTCATTGTCTAGGTATTATATTCCAAATTACTTAGGGCTGGGCCCCGTGGCTACAATCCTGTCTCTATAAAAAATACAAAAAAAAGTTAATTGTAAGCTGGGTGTGGTGGCTCACGCCTGTAATCCCAGCACTTTGGGAGGCTGAGGCAGATGGATCACCTGAGGTCAGGTGTTCAAGACCAGCCTGGCCCCCATCTCTACTAAAAATACAAAAAGTAGCTGGGCATGGCAGTGGATGCCTGTAATCAGAGCTACCTGGAAAGCTGAGGCAGGAGAATCACTTGAACCCGGGAGGCAGAGGTTGCTGTGAGCCCTCGCCACTGCACTCCAGCCTGGGTGACAGAGTGAAACATCATCCCAAAAAAAAAACAAAAAAAAGTTGGCCGGGCGTGGTGGCTCACGCCTGTAATCCAAGTACTTTGGAGGCCAAGGCGGGCAGATCACCTGAGGTCGGGAATTCCAGACCAGCCTGACCAACATGGTGAAACCCCATCTTTATAAAAATAAAAATTAAAAAAAATGTTAATTGTGGTTGTGGTAGAACACACACAGCATAAATATACAATCTTAACCGTGTTTTAGTATTCAGTTCAGTGGTGTTGAGTACATTCACATTGTTGTGCAGCCGATCTCCAGAATTCTTCATCTTGCAAAACAGAAATGCTGAACTCATTAAATAACTCCCGGCTGGGCACAGCAGCTCACACCTGTAATCCCAGCACTTTGGGAGACAGAGGTGGGTGGATCACCTGAGGTCGGGAGTTTGAGACCAGCCTAACATTCAGAAAACCCATCTCCACTAAAAAATAAAATTAGTCAGGTGTGGTGGCGCATGCCTGTAATTCCAGCTATTTGGGAGGCTGAGGCAGGAGAATCACTTGAACCCAGGAGGCGGAGGTTGCAGTGAACTGAGATCACACCATTGCACTCCAGCCTGGGCAACAAAAGCAACACTCCGTCTCAAACAACAAAAACAACTCCCCTCTCTCCCCTCCCCTCAGCTTCTGGCAATCACCACTCTACTTTCTGTCTCTATGACTCTGACTCCAGGTACCTCACATAAGTGGAATCACGCAGTATTTGTCTTTTGGGGACAGGCTTATTTCACAAGCATAATGTCCTCAAAGTTCATCCAGGTTGTAGCATGTATCAGAATTTCCTTTTTTTTTTAAAGCCTGAATAATATTCCACTGTATGTGGGTACCACAGTTTGTGTATTGAGTCATCCTTTCCGCCTCTGTCATCATTATTATTATTATTGTTATTATTATTATTATTATTTTGAGACACAGTCTTACTCTGTTGCCAAGACAGGTGGATCTCTTGAGTCCAGGAGTTCAAGACCAGCCTAAGTAACTTAACGAGACCTCATCTCTACAAAAAATAAAAAAAAAATAAAGCTGGGCACGGTGGCTCACACCTGTAATCCCAGCACGTTGGGAGCCTGAGGCAGGCGGATCATGAGGTCAGGAGTTCAAGACCAGCTGGATCAACATGGTGAAACCCAGTCTCTACTAAAAATGCAGAAATTAGCTGGAGATGGTGGCGTGCACCTGTAATCCCAGCTACTCAGGAGGCTGAGGCAGGAGAATTGCTTGAACCTAGGAGGCGGAGGTTGTAGTGAGCTGACATCGCACCACTGCACTCCAGCCAGGGCAACAGATTGAGACTGTATCTAAAAAAAAAAAAAAAAAAAAAAAGGCATGGTGGCGCATGCCTGTAGTCCCAGGTACTAGGAAGGCTGAGGTGGGAAGATGATTGAACCCGGGAGTTTGAGGTGGCAGAGAACTGTGATTGTGCCACTGCCCTGCAGTCTGAGTGACAGAGTGAGACCCAATCTCAAAAAAAAAAAAAAGCGCTCCATCCTGTGCTGGAGGGTGATCCTGCTGGTGGCTACAGGGAACTCCTGATGTCAGTGTCTCCGGGACGTTCCTCTTGGCTTGACTACAGTCCCTTCAGAGGGCTCTTCCAATTCCTGCCTGAAGGTGACCATTTCTTTTTTTTTCCGGGCTGGATGTTGATGGAAAAAGGTGCCAATTTCTGTCTTTGGTGGCTTCTGCAAAGAAAATCTGGCGATTTCTCATTTTTTTCCAATGCTAGCTCAAGATTCCACTTCCTCGGTTCTAGTAAATAAGTTACGAGTCCCTCGATTACTACCTGGCTTAACCCTGCTGTTCCTACTGTCTTCTTTCCCATTCTTACCCTTCTGGTGGGTGTGTGGCACTAGATTCTCTTACTGCCATTGTCCTATGGTTGGGGCAAGACTAAATGCGTGTATTTATTCTACTGTCTTTAACCTGATGTCATTGATTGATTGATTGAGGTGGAGTTTTGCTTTTGCTACCCAGGCTGGAATGCAATGGTGAGATCCTGGCTCACTGCAAACTTTGCCTCCTGGGTTCAAGTGATTCTCTTGCCTCAGCTTTCCAAGTAGCTGGGATTACAGGCACCCGCCACCACACCCAGCTAATTTTTGTATTTTTAGTAGAAATGGGGTTTCACCATGTTGGTCAGGCTGGTGTTGAACCCCTGACCTTAGCTGATCCACCCGCCTCAGCCTCTCAAAGTGCTGGGATTACAGGTGTGAGCCACTGCGCCCAGCCTGGAATATTTTATGTATCAATAAAAAAAAAAATAGGAGTTGTGTGGAGAACAATTGGAGCAGCAGATGGCAAAGAAGCCCTGAGGGCTGGGATGAGAAGACTGGATTTTCTGCTAGAAGAAACCAGAGCATTTTATCATGTTACTCAGCTTCAGAGCCTTGCAGTAAAAACATTTGCACATTTGAATGTTGACGAAGACATTTACAAATATAGACAGGATGTGATAATTTGTACTGTTCCCTGATCCGCAGTTGGTGTGAGTGATGTCATTGATTGCACCACTTAACAGGTGAAAAAATAGAAGTTTGGGATGTCAGGATTGCACCTGATGGTTGAGCCTCATCGGGTGGTTATGAAGGAAAAGAAAAACGTGATCAAGGGCTGAGCAATGCAGGCCACTAGGCTGCACGACAGATTGAGAATAGAGCTTATCTGGGCACTAATTAGTGGAAAGGAGATCAGTGAGAAAAAGCAGAGAAAACAAATAACTTGTCAGTTCAAACTTAATCACTCTTTTTTTTTTTTGAGACAGAGTCTTGCTCTGTTGCCCAGGATGGAGTGCAGTGGCATGATCTTGGATTACTGCAACCTCCGCCTCCTGGGTTCAAGTGATTCTCCTACCTCAGCCTTCTGAGTAGCTTGGATTATAGGAGGCCCACGCCCCCAGGCCCAGCTAATTTTTGTACTTTTAGTAGAGACAGGGTTTTACCATGTTGGCCAGGCTGGTCTTGAACTCCTAACTTCATGTGGTCCGCCTGCCTCAGCCTCCCAAAGTGCTGCAATTGCAGGTGTGAGCTACCACGCCTGGTTTTTTTTTTTTTTGAGACATAGTCTTGCTCTGTTACCCAGGCTGGAGTGCAGTGGCTTGATCTCTGTTGGCTACAGCCTCCGCCTCCCAGGTTCAAGCGATTCTCCTTCCTCAGCCTCCTGAGTAGCTGGGATTACAGGTGCATGTCACCATGCCCAGCTAAATATATATGTATATATTTAGTAGAAATGATGTGAAACCCCATTTCTACTAAAAATAAAAAATTAGCTGGTTGTGGAGGTAGGAACCTATAATCCCAGCTACTCGGGAGGCAGAAGCAGGGGAATTGCTTGAACCCTGTGTGACAGACTCTGTCTCAAAAAAAAAAAAAAAGAATCTAGAGTCCAGATGTAAACCTAGATGTCTGTGGTCAATTGATTTTAAATAAGGATGCCAAGACAATTCATCAAGGGAAAGAATAGTATTTGAACAAATGGTGTTATGTAACAGTGAACATGTGCAAAATACACACACACAAAATAATGAACTTGACTGGGCACAGGTGTTCATTCCTGTAATCCCAGCACTTTGGGAGGCTGAGGTGGGCAGATCACTTGAACCCAGGTGTTCGAGATCAGCTTGAACAATATAGCGAAACTCTTGTCCTACAAAAATACAAAAAGATTAGCCAGGCATGGTGGCATGCACCTGTAGTCCCAACTACTTAGGAGGCTGAGGTGGGAGGATCATCTGAGCCCAAGAGTTCAAGGTTGCAGTGAGTCATGATCACACCACTGCATTCCAGCCTGGGCAGCAGAGTAAGATCCTGTTTCAAAAAATAATAAATAAATAAGGAATGTGAAATTCCTACCTCACACCATATACAAAAATTAACTCAAAATTTTTTTTAATGCAAAAGCTAAAACTATAAAACTCTTAGAAGAAAACATAGGGATAAGTCTTTGTAGTTTCGAAATTGGCAGTGTCTTCTTAGACATGTCAACAAAAAAACAACAATGAAAACAGATAAATTGGGCTTCATCAAAATATGAAACTTACAACACACACTGGGGCCTGTCGGGGTTGGGGGAGCAAGTGCATCAGGATAAATAGCTGATGCATTTGGGGCTTAATACTTAGGTGATGGGTTGATAGGTGCAGCAAACCACCATGGCACATGTTTACCTATGTAACAAACCTGCACATCCTGCACATGTATCCTGGAACTTAAAATAAAACATAAAAAATAATCAACAATCATAATAAGTACAAAGGAATTTAAAACAGGCAGGGCATGGTGGCTCACATCTGTAATCCCAGCACTTTGGGAGACCGAGGCAGGCAGATCACCAGATCAAGAGATTGAGACCATCCTGGCCGACATGGTAAAACTCTATCTCTATTATACTTAGGAGGCTGAGGTAGGAGAAGTGCTTGAACCCAGGAGGTGGAAGTTGCAGTGAGCTGAGATCACACCACTGCACTACAGCCTGCCAATAGACCAAGACCCTGTCTCAAAAAAAAAAAAGAAAGAAAGAAAAGAAAAGAAAAAAATAATTTAAAACAACAAAGTGGGATGGGCATAGTGGCTCACGCCCATAATCCCCGCACTTTGGGAGGCCGAGGTGGGTGGATCATGAGGTCAGGAGATTGAGACCATCTGGCCAACATGGTGAAACTCCATCTCTACTAAAATACAAAGATTAACTGGGCACAGTGGCAGGCACCTGTAATCCCAGCTACTCGGGAGGCTGAGGCAGGAGAATTGCTTGAATCAGGGAGTTGGAGAAGGTTGCAGTGAGCTAAGATCGCGCCACTGCACTCCAGCCTGGCGACAAAGCAAGACTCCAACTCAAAAAACAAAACAAAACAAAGCAAAACAACAACAAAGTGAAACTTCTATGATTCAAAGGACGCCATCAAGAAAGTGAAAAAACAACCTCCAGAATAAGAGAAAATATTTGCAAGTCATATATCTGATACCAGACTTGTATCCAAAATATATAAATAACTTTACACTTCAATAATAAACAGACAACTCAATAAAAAATGGGAAAAGGATTGAATAGACATTTCTACAAAAATGTGCCAGTGGCCAGTAAG
The DNA here is from genome assembly GCA_028533165.1 of Leontopithecus rosalia. NCBI lineage: Eukaryota > Metazoa > Chordata > Mammalia > Primates > Cebidae > Leontopithecus > Leontopithecus rosalia. The sequence goes on along the minus strand of JAPYYA010000140.1, from coordinate 676 downwards.
CACATAAAAAGATGCTCAACATCTTTAGTCATTAAGGAAATGCAAATAAAAAGTACATAGAGATAGCAATTCCATCCACCAGGGTGGCTAGAACCAAAAAGTTAGACAGTAAGAAGTGTTGGTGTGGATGGGAGACGTCAGACTCCTCATAAACTGCTGGTAGAAATGTAACATAGCGCTGGGTACAGTGGCTCATGTCTGAAATCCCAGCACTTTGGAGGCCAAGATGAGCAAATCACTTGAGGTCAGGAGTTCAAGACCAGCCTGGCCAATGTGGTGAAACCCTGTCTCTACTTAAATTACAAAAATTAGCCAAGTGTGGTGGCACGTGCCTGTAATCTCAGCTACTTGGAAGGCTGAGGCAGGAGAATCACTTGAACCCTGGAGGTGGAGGTTGCAGTGAGCCAAGATCGCACCAGTGCACTCCAGCCTGGGAGACAGAGCAAGACTTCATCTTGAAAAAAGAAGAAGGATGGCCGATCGCTAACATCTCGGGATTGCAGCTCGCAGTTAAAGCTCATAGAACTAGAGGACGCAACACTTTCAGACAAATTCTGGTCGCTCAGGAGCAGAAGATTCCCAGTGGAGGAGCCACGCGGGGCAGTAGTTTCGCCGGCACCTCCGCACCGCAGCTCTCGGAGCTGACTAGGCGGGGCTGGCTCCCCTTCTGACCTGG
>JAPYYA010000139.1:5197-20643 GCA_028533165.1 Leontopithecus rosalia | reverse complement strand
ATCAAAACCACATTGAGATACCATCTCACACCAGTTAGAATGACGTTCATTAAAAAATCTGTAGACAACAGATGCTGGAGAGGATGTGGAGAAATAGGAACACTCTTACACTGCTGGTGGGAGTGTAAATTAGTTCAACCATTGTGGAAGACAGTGTGGCGATTCCTCAAGGACCTAGAAATAGAAATTTCATTTGACCCAGCAATCCCATTACTGGGTATATATCCAAAGGACTATAAATCATTCTACTATAAGGACACATGCACACGAATGTTTATTTCAACACTGTTTACAATAGCAAAGACCTGAACCATCCCAAATGCCCATCGATGATAGACTGGACTGGGAAAATGTGGCACATATACACCATGGAATATTATGCAGCAATCAAAAATGGTAAGTTCGTGTCCTTTGTAGGGACATGGATGAATCTGGAGAACCTCATTCTCAGCAAATTGACACAAGAACAGAAAAGGAAACACCATGTAATCTCACTCATAGGCGGGTGATGAACAATGAGAACACATGGACACAGGGAAGGGAGTACCACACACTGAGGTCTATTGGGGGAAATAGGGGAGGGAAAGCGGGGCAAGGGGAGCAGGGGAGGGATGGCATGGGGAGAAATGCCAAATATGATTGAAGGGGTAGAAGGCAGCAGAACACACTGCCACGTGTGTACCTATGCACCTATCTTGCATGTTCTGCACATGTACCCCAAAACCTAAAATGCAATAAAAATTAAAAAAAAAGAGAAATGCACTTTTCCCATGGGTTTCATCTATCTATCTATCTATCTATCCATCTATCTAGTCTTTATCTAATCTCTATCTATCTTTCATCTATCTACCTACTTATCTCTATAATCTCTCCATCTATTACCTGTCAATCAGTTAATCAATCAATCTATCTATCTATCCATCTATCATCTATCAACTACAGGTCCCGATTACTAGAATTAATATGTCCCAAATGACAAGGAAAAGACATCTTGCCTTAGGAACCGTTAAATGTGAGTTTAAATCTTGGGTCCACAATTTGCTTGCCTCCTTGAGCAAGTGATTTGACTTTTTGGAGTTTCCTCAACTGTAAAATGAGGATAACATTTTTTCTGAGAAATGGTTGCACAGGATAATGTGGGCAAAATGCCTTACATTACATCCAGCATGCCCACAGCTGGTCAATGGATGGCATCTGTAATTACTGAGAACAAAGATAATTATGTGTCTACACCATATTTTCACAACCAACTTGTTTGGCCATTTGGATGGGGGCTCAAATTGATTTGGAGTTTTTGATGTCAGGAGGTTGCATGTGTTGCATGCAGGCTCCATTGCTTACCCAGTTTTTCTTCTTCACCATGAGAGAATAATTTATTCATTAATTATCTATTTCTTCATTTATCCATTAGCTAACCTAGTTAACTAATTAATTTACTTATTCACTCACTCCTTCAACTATACATCCAATGAAGACTTATGAGCTCGGTGCTGGCATAGGTCCTGGGGAGGCAGAGGTGACTTGAATGTGGGTTTTACCTTGGGTAGCTATCGGGGAATGATCAGGGGAATGGTTAACTCAGCCCTGAACAAGCTGCCATAATCCAGGGATTCTCCAATGTGCAATTTAATTTACATTACAGAATAATCCAGTGAGATGAGCATCACTTTCATGGATTAGGACGGGGAGGGTCCTGTATCCAAGCCTATATCCACACAGCTGGCCAGTGGTAACACAGAGATTTCTGCCTCATCCAATACTACATGCCTTTCAACATGCCATGTGCCTGCACAGTGCCATAGCAGAAACATAACCAGTCAGCTTCACAGAGGTCTAGAGGCAGAAATAAGAAGACATAAGGTGAGGGGAACATGATGCTACCTAGCTTTACAGTCATTGGTATCCCACCTGAGCCTACTGTTAGCCAGGTCTGTTCAGTGGCACCTTGCGGTCCGCCTTGGGATTATGATGTAGGTCCCATCTTCCCCGTTTTCCTCCTCTGCATTCGCTTTATACATTGTGCTCTTTACAAGCCTCCCATGTTGGTGTCCTGTCCTCTTCTTTTGCCTTTTCTTGGTTGGAGGGTCACTGATTCCCCTCTTTTCTTTCTAGCCCTTTGCTCACACTGTTCTTTCCACCTAGGTGCCCACTTTCTCCACTATCTGTTGAAACCATACTCCAGCAAAAGCAACCTGCCCTTCTCTGAACCTTTTTTGTCTTTCTTATCCCTTTTTCCTCTTTTTCTTATTGACTACTCATTCCTCTTACACTGTAAGTAATAGATATGTTCAATATCATTTTCCAGGCCCTGTGGTATGTACCCAGCAGGCAGATGGTGTACTTTAGATAAATGCAAAGTGCCATATCCCGTCTTTGTAGCTGAGCCCAGTTAATTCCTTGCTATTTGATCCAAATTTTCCCTGCACAATAGGAATACTAAAATTTGCCCTGAGCCTACAAAATGGATTCAGCCAGGTTGGCAGATAGGTTTTTTTGACAACAAACAATGACTGATGCTTGTTGTGTCCTAACCACTATGTCACCTACTAAGAATTCAGCAAGGCATTGCTTCTTACCCCAAGGAACTCAGCAAGGAGGAAGGAGATGGTCGTTGGGTGGGGAGGATTGGCAGAGGGAGGCAGGAAAATCAATGATACTGTCCACTGTGATGCAGAGTGCACAGAAATGGCCATCTCCTCTATCTCGGGGTGGGAGGTATCAGGAACAGATTCCCAGGGGTGGCAGCCTTTAGTTACATTGTGAAGGAGCAGAATGGATTATAGAGGTATGGAGGAGAGGGAATCATGAGCATCTGAAGCAGAGGAAACAGCCCATGAGAAGGCGTTAGAGAGTAAATTATTGTGATGCATCTGACATACTTGTAGCTAAATAGGCCTTGGTTTCCCTAATTGTGAAGTTAAAGATGAATGTCTAAAGACCTTCTACAAATTCTATGATTTGACAGATGATAGAGTATTTCTTATGCCTTGGTAAGAACTTAAACTCCAAGTACAACGTGGGTTGTAAAAAGAATTGGATATTTAATCTCTATTCTTTACAAATATTCTCATAAAGTGTTCATGCTGCTAGCTCTAGGAAATTTTATCAGATTTTGAGATTGAAAACGTTGTGCAAAGAACCAATCAGTTCAGAATCTATAGTGGACTTGTCTGATTAAGTATCTTGAAGAAAGTAAAACACTTTTCGGCAAAATTGACATTCTCATATTCTATCCCTCTTTCTTTTAAAAATGAGATTATTCATTTTAGCCTCAGGATCTCAGAGTGAATGGAAGTGTTGAATACTAATGCTTTCAAAATAACTCCAGAATCACACTTGCTTTAAGACATAGAAAGTATTTCCCATTCAATTACACATTATAAAAGATGCCCTTGAGTTCTGCCACTGGGAATGGCTGGTTAAAGCTGTTTATTTCCGAGAAAATATGGCAAGCAGAATATTGACTGAACACCTGCTCTTTGTGGTTATCTCCAACACCTTCAACTTCTAATCCTCACAGCAGCCCTAAGACTTGTTCATTATCCTTTGATGGCTCAGTGGGGTCACTCAGTCTAGAAATTATATATTTGGGGTTTGAACTCAAGACTGTGTGACACCAAGACCCACAGGTCTGCCATGCCACTTCTTATAGTGGGCATTGTTTTGGCTTGCCTGTAATTTATTATCTTTTCCTCTGAAATTAGCAATTTGATTTTCCTCTGAGGACCCATCTCTTCTTCATCCTCAGGTCTGTTGATTTTGCTGTGGTTGCTTCTAAAACTTGGCCCTGGAGATGAGCACATGCCTCACATACAGCCCATCAGTATCTCGCATTTCAGCTAGCCTTGGGAATCTGTTTAGAGTTTGCCCTGTGATCCAAACCAGGTCAGTAAAACAATTCTGAGACTTTTTGGGTCACCATTGTAAAAGAGAACTTTTTTCCCCACTGGAATTGAGTTTTGAAGATACTATAAGCCTTAAAATGTTATACCACACAGAGAGAATTTGGCTAGAGATGGTACCAGCACAGAGGAAAAGACGAACAAAAGGTGGAGGGTAGGGTTACTGACTTGTTCTGTCTTTCCTGTACTTTCTCAGTTTTAGCACTGAGAGTCCCACATCTCAGGAATCTCCTTATTAAGGCAAACCAGAGCCATTGGTCATTCTACTGGGGGGTGGGAAGTGAGAGAAAGAGAGAGAGAGAGAGAATAAAAGATCAAGTCTTGATGCCACTGTCAACCCTGACATCTGGACTGACTCATGTCTGATGCCTCACTAACATGGACAATTCTGTTACGCAAGCCAATACATTTCCTTTTCTGCTTAAGCCAGATTGAGTTGTTTTCTATCACTTGCAATTGAGAGGGTCCTGATTAATACATGGCTCCAAGTTTGAGGTTTGAAACCTTTCCACAGGAGTCTAGAGGATAAGATTTTGCAGAGAGACAAGGGAAGGCAAAACATGGAATGTTACTAGAGAGTAGTTTGAGAGTATTGCTCTAATGAAAATGCTGTGGAAATTCGAAAACAGAAAATGTCCAGGAGGAGATTTGTTTTTAATTAGATCTTGAATGAAGTTCAAGATTTAGGTTGTATCAGGGAAAGGGGAGGCAGGAAAAGAGGAGCTCACTGAACAACTAAAAAATGTTCAGCCAAAAATAATGCTTCTTTCTAAACAATAACATCAATTAAAACTGTACAAATTATTCTTACTTTAGGGATCTTAATTCAGGAGTGATCCCGGAAGGCAGTTAGGAGGATTTGGGAGCTGTTTTGAAAGTTAACGCACATCAATTTTAAGTCTGAAAAGGTTATCAGAAGGGTTTATTTGCCCTTGCCATGGCATGGAATTCTGTCAGCTCTTTCCCTCTGGTTGACAGGGAAGGAGCCTTTGATTAGCAACTAATGCTTAATAGAGCAGTGAATTGAATAGATAGGATCTTTTAAAGAGGTCTGTGAGAAGAATCTCAAAGGAAATCTTGGTGCTGAAAGGATTATAAATTGCATATCTAGTATGAATTACCTCATGGGATTTGAGGTCAGACAGATTTCGACTTGAAATGAAACATCAGCTGTGTGATCTTGGGTTAATAACTTGATTTTTCTTGCTTAGTTTTCTCACTGCTCAAATAAACAAGAATACAATCATTATATTTTTTCTGTGAGATTCTCTATACAAAAAACTGTGTCTGGGCTATAGCTCTTACCATAGTAAGAGCTCAGCCTGTGTCTTAGTTCATTTGCACAGCTGTAACAAAATATCACAGACTGGGTAATTTCTGGAGTCTGGGAAGTTCATGATCAAGTGCTGGCAGGTTCAGTCATCTGGTGAGTGCTGCCTCTGCTTCCAAGATGGCCCCTTGATGCTGCATTCTCCGGAGGAAGGAATGCTGTGTTCTTACAAGGCAGAAGAGACAGAAGGGGTGAAAAGGGCAAACTCCATCCATCAAGCTCTTTCATCAGGGTGCCTGATCTCATCCATGAGGGCTCTTTGCCTTCCTGATGCCATCACTTCCTAAAGGCCACACCTCCCAATGCTGTTGCATTGAAGGTTAAGTTTCAACATAAATTTTGGAGGGCAGAAAACATTCAAAACCATAGCAATCTGTTACTTCTTTTCTCCTCCCTGGCTTACCAGCTCAGAAAACAAAGATTTGCTGTCTCTTTAAACACAGATTCCTCTGGTATATCTCTAGAGCTGGAGAGTTGACTAGCTTACTAAGTGACTCAATCCATTCTGGGACAGCTCAGATGGTTAGAAATGCTGTCCTTATTTGGAGCCAACATTTGTCTCCTTATACTTTTTCTTTCTGATCCAACTTATGCTCTCCATAGTTTTCTTAGTAAGTTTAATTTTATATTTCCTGTGGCTGCCCGTCAATATTTGACAACAGCTTTCATGTCAACACTTTCTGAATGGATGTGGCAAGGATGACATGTAATGTGAAGAGCTCAGCACAGTGCCTGGTTTGTGGTAAGATCTCAGTAGATGGAAGCTCCTCAAACTTTGAGGTTTGGTAGTCCTGGGGTGGTCAAATTCCAGCTTTCCTACTTCCTGTATGTGTGACATGGGGCAAGTTCCTTATCTGCTTTGCATCTCAGTTTACTTCTTTATAGAATGGGAATAAGAATCTACTTCATAGGATTATTCTGAATTGGTTAAAAATGAAAGGTATTATTACAATTAATAGAAATTAGGTTTCCAACACACCAGTATTTTCCACAGGATTCAGGAGAGAGATGGGAACCCCTACAGAGCCCATTGGATTCAAAACCACAGAAAACAGACACAAAATAAGGAAGACATGGGATTTAGAAAACAATGGGTCCAACCCTGGAAGGGAATTATTGGAAGTACCAGGATGTCATCTATATCCAATGCTAGAAAAGGACAAGGCCAGAGAGAAGCAAAAACTGGTAACTCTTTCTGCTTCCCAGAGGGTGGGATCCTTGAAAAAGTGGGGCTTGTTAGAATACCTAATTGGATGGTGCTTAAAAAATTTAGGCTTACTGCTTACAAGAAATTGCAAACAGCAAATAGAGATAATTAGAAACTGTAGGGACACCATAAAGTTGTACAAGAAAGAAAGTAAAACCATAGCACACCACTTGGCTCTGCAGCAGGTAAATGTAATCATCATAATAATGTTATTTACTCATCGAAAGATAATGACATAAGAATTCTGAGATGATGAGGAAAAGAAAGGTGGAGGTGGAAGTGCCAATGAGCTAATCTTCTTTTAGCACATTGCATGGTAAATAATTAATGTCTATAACAAATGCATTGTGAGTACTGGGGAGTTGTTGATCAAAGGATAAAAAATTTCAGTTAGGAGGAATAAGTTCAGGAGATCTATTTTACAACACGGTGACTATAGCTAAGAATAAGATATTGTATACCTGGAAATTGCTAAGAGAGTAAATTTCAAGTGTTTTCACCACAAAAATTGGTAAGAATGCGAGGTAATAAACATGTTTATTAGCCTGATTTAGCCATTCCACTATGTATGCATACATCAAAACATAATGTATATTATACACACAATTTTATTTTTCTATTAAATAAGTAAATAACAATATAATGGAAGTATAAACTTATTGGAATGTGGAGGCAAATACCAAAAAATAACTGAAATAAGTAAAATTTGTTTCTTCTGAGGAGTAGGACTGAGAATTGGGGAGTGCCATGAAACATACATTTGTTCATTTAAAATGATGTATCTACTTCCTGTGTGCACAGCAGTGTTCTGGGCATCTGACCAAGATAGTCAGAATCTCTGCCCTTATAGGTTTTACCTTCTAGTGGTGGGCACAGGCCAGCCAATAGACAAGTAGATAATTGCAGATGGATAGCTGCAGTAAAGTCACAGAGTAAAGCCATAGAATGATGGGCAGCAGTGGGTTTTATTTGAATAAGGGTGGTTAGAGACCTGTCTTCTGGAAGCTAACACTGGAACCTAAAGGAATCAAGGGAATGAGCCCAAGGAAGTTCTGGAAGAAAAGTTTCTGGACAGAGAAGCAGGCTTCTATGTGTGAGGAACAGCCAAGAAGTCAGCAAGGCTGACCGTGACAGCCCGGGAGTGTGGCAAGAGATTAATCTGGAGGAGTAGATAGGGGCCATATCTTGGAGGTCTTATGTGCTGCCGTGTGGAGCTTGGATCTTATTCCCTGTAAGTAAGAGAAAGCGACATAGCAACACATCTGTTTTATATTTTTAAAACTGCCTCTGGAAGGCAGCAAAACACACTGCCACGTGTGTACCTATGCAACTATCTTGCATGTTCTGCACATGTACCCCAAAACCTAAAATGCAAAAAAAAAAGCCTCTGATGGCTGTGTGCAGAATGGTCTGTAGTAGGGCATGAAGACCAGTGGAGTGGGATATCCCTTGTTCAGGGAAGAGAGGAGAATGACTTGAACCATTGAAGTAGCAAAGAAGGTGGAGGAAAGTTCAGATTCCTCTTACATTTGGAAGGTGCAGTTGGCTGATAGCACTTGCTAATGGACTGAATGTCAGATGGGAAGGCAAGAGAGGACTGGAGAATGACTCCAAGGTTTCTGGAATCATTTACTGAGGTGGAAAAGACCAAGGGAGCAGTGTTTCTTGTGAGAAAATCAAGAGTTTAGTTTCAGACACAGTGTGCTTGAAATGTCTGATTCAAGAGCTATTTTTCTGCATCATCATTTTGGAACAATTTATTTTAACCACTAGTTTGCTATATATTTGAATTATATTCTATGGAAAAGAAAGTGAGAAAAGCTTGCAAGAAAGTACACACTTGCTCTCTCTATCTCAAGGGAAGTAATAATATTCCCACTGGGTGGACAGTGTCCCAAATAAACTTCTCCAAGGCCATGGTGTCTCCTGCTAATATCCACAGGAGGTCTTATTTACAGAGAAGAGCAAATTATTGGGCCACTTGCTGAGGGTGCAAATGAATTTCCAGATGCCTCCCTGAAGCCCTCTGGATCATCCAGAGAAAAGGTGGGCCCTATGGAGAATTCTTTTACAAGCCTGGATGGTGTTTTCCCTGGGAAATGACTTAAAGGCTGCAAAGCTACTATCCTCCTGTTTGATGTCTGATTTCATCCCTACCCTGCTTGAAGTCCTCTGGAGATTTTTTACTGATGTAGGAAAACAGAAACTTTTAGCAAGTCATGTCAGAAGTGGTTCTCCAGCTTCCAGTCCACTGCAGCCTCTCCCCTTCTCATGCCCCTCCAGCTTTTATCACACCTAACCACTGACAAGTTCTCAAATGGGCCAGGCATGCTCCCTCAGGCCCCCACGGCTTTGCACATGTGGTACCCTCTGCTTGGAGTGTGTCTCTTCACCTCAGGGCTCTGACAGTCTCCACTTATCTTCCTGGCAATATCCCTGGCCCTCTGGAGTCATCTCCTGCTCTTCTTTTGGGCTATGACTTCCTGTCCCTACATCCCTCCACAGTCAGAGTCACACTTGGTACCATGGCCTGTCTGTCTCTTGCATTCCCAGTTTACTTCTCTGTGAAATGCAGATAAAACCCTATTTCATGAGCTTTCAAAAGGTTATTTTGGGGATAAAATTATCTAGTTGATATGGGTTTAAATGATTGTTTTGAATTAGTTGTGACAACTATCTTAATTATAATTAGTACAAATAATCTCCTTTTATTTCCTTACAATCCCAGTGGGTAGCTCTGAAGTGATGGGGACCTCCACATCCCTATGGGATCCTGAACCAATGGGAGCAAAAGATAGTGGTGGCTTGGACCAAGCTAGCAGTGGGGCTGATCCATTTTTATTTTTGTATTCCTAGTGCTTGGCCATAGGGCAGATCTGTGTGGGTGTTTGTTGAATGATGTTTGAAGCATAACAAACAAATAAATCAATGTTTGAAAGAAGAATAAATAATCAAATGTATAAATGGCTGACAGCATCAATTCGTGAATTGAAGACAAAGGATGGAATTGTGCTTTTTAGTCTCTCCTGCTCAAATAACAAGGAGAGTCATAGAATTTTAGACTGAAAGCCCTTTTTTGATAGATCCTGCTATGGTGCTCCCTGGCCCTTCCTTCCTATATAATGTGATGTTATTCTCTTGCCTGGAAGGTTCTCACTGCAGACAACTCTGGCGCACCCTACAGGTTGTTGATGACCTTTGAGCCGGAGCTATGCAGGATGCCCCTCTGCTAAGCCAGCCCCCTCCCAGGCACTGAGATACAGGACAGCCAGGGTCACTTGTGATTAAATCTCTGCTCTTTGACACATGAATTGTGTAACCTTAGGTGAATTACTTGAAATTTGCAAAACTCAATTTGCCTCTTTATAAAATAGGAATGAGAATAACTCATAGAGGAGACTGAATGAAAGTAAGATAAAATGTTAAACTCAGTGGCTGGCACAAAGTATCAAGGTATGTCTCTGGTGAGTGGGAATGATTCTGCCCCTCCACATAGCCTTTCTCTCTCCCTTCCCCCCATACTCCTTCTCACTTGTAAGTGCTAAACTAAAGGCCACAGCATGAAAGAACATGGGTTGGATTAGCAATGTACAGTGTCTCTGATGTTTTTTAACTCATTTTTTTGATGAAAGTTTTAAAAAGCTATGGCAAAAGAACATGACATAAAATTCACCATTTCAATCATTTTTAAGTGTACCATTAATGACATCAGGTACATTCACAAACCAGCACCATTATCCATCTCTAGAACTTTGCTATCATCTCAAGCTGAAATTCTGAACTCATTAAAAAGTAACTTCTCACTTATCCCTCTCCCTAGTCCCCGGAAAGCACTGCTACTATACTTTGTCTCTCTATGATTTTGACAACTCTAGGGACCTCTTATAAATGAAATCCTACACTATTTGTCTTTTTTTGTGACTGGCTTATTTCACCTAGCACCATCTCCTCAAGGTTCCTTCATTCTGTAGCATACATCAGAATTTCCTTCCTTTTTAAAGCAGAATATATTCCATTGTATATGCAGACTACAGTTTAAAAAATCTGCTCGTCTATCAGTGGATATGTGGGTTGCTTCCACCTCTTGGCTATGGTGAATGATGCTACTGCTAACAGCAATGCACAGATGCCTTCTCCAGACCCTGCTTTCACTTCTTTTGGGTATATCCCAGAAGTATAATTTCTGTATTATGCAGTAATTCTATTTTTATTTTTTATGGAATTATTATAGTGTTCTCCACAGCAATTTTATCATTTACATCACCACCAACATTCGCAAGGGTTCTAATTTTTTCACGTCTTTGCCAACTTTTGCTATTTTCTGTCTTGCTTGTTTTGTTTTGGTAGTAGCTATTCTAATGGGTATGGGGTGGTATCACATTGTGGTTTTGATTTGCATTTTCTTTGTTAGTGATAATGAGAATCTTTTCATGTGCTTATTGGGTATTTGTATATCATCTTGGGAGATATGTCTATTCAAGTATTTTGTCCACTTTTGAGTTTTTTTTATTTTGAGTTTTGAGAGTTCTTTATAGATTCTGAATATTAGTCTCATATAAGATGTATGATTTTCAAGTAGTTTCCTCAGTTCAATAGATTTCCTTTTCACTCTGTTAGTAGTGTTCTTTAACACACACAAGTTTTTAATTTTAACAAAGCCTAATTTGTCTATTTTTAAATTTTATTTCCTATACCTTTAATGTCATATCCCCAAAATGCCAAAACCAATGTCATAAAGTTCTGCTCTGTTTTTTCTTCTAAGATTTTATAGTTTAGTGTTTTTTGTTTAGGTCTTTGATCTATTTTGACTTAATTTTTTTGTATATGGTGTTAGATAAGGGTCTAACTTCATTCTCTTCAATGTAAATAGCTGGTTTTCCCAGCACCATTTGTTGAAAAAACTGTCCTTTCTCTATTGAGTAGGGTCGACACCCTTGTTGAAAATCATTACACCATAAAGTGAGGGTTTATTTCTGGGCTGTCTGTTCTGTTTCACTGTTTTCTATGTCTGTCTTTATGCCAGTATCACACTGTTTTGATTATTGTAGCTTTGCAGTAAGTTTTAAAATCAGGAAATGTGTGTATTTGAACTTTGCACTTCTTTTTCAAGACTGTTTTGGCTATTTGAGGTCCTTGCCTTTTTTCTAATCTTAGAGGAAAACTTTCAGTGTTTTAACATTGTATATGATGTTCATTCTAATTTTTCCCATAAAGCTTTTATTGTTTTGCAGTAGTTTCCTTTTATGTCTAATTTTTGAGTGTTTTTAATCATAAAATGATGTTAAATTTTGTCTAGTATTTTTTATGCATCAATTGAGATGATCATGTGCTTTTTCCTATTGTTCTGTGAATGTGCTGTATTATATTGATTCATTTTTGTGTATTTAATTATCCTTGCATTCCAAGAATAAAACCCACTTGGTCAAGGTGCATAATCCTTATACTGTTGGATTCTGTTTGTTGATATTTTGCTGATGATTTTTGTTTCATTGTTAATAAGAGATATTGGTCTACGGTTTTCTTTTCTAGCAGTGTCTTTGCCTGGCTTTGGATCAGGGCAATGCTGGTCTTATTGAATACATGTGGAAGTGTTCCCTCCTTTAGAGTTCTCTGGAATAGTTTTTTTTAATTGAGAAGTTTGATTCATTTACATTTAAAATAATTATAGATAGGGAGGGAGTTAATATTGCCATTATTTTTCTGTATGTCTGATAGCTTTATTTGTCCCTCATTTCTCCCTTACTGCCTTTCTTTGTATTTAGTTGATTTTTCTGTAGTAACATGCTTTGATTCCCTTCTCATTTCCATTGTGTATGTTTTACAGCTATTGTCTTTATGGTTACTATGAGGATTCATTTAACATCTTAAAGTTATAACACCGTATTTGAGTTTATACCAGATTAATCTCAATAACATACAAAATATGCTCATTTACAATTATTCCCTACCCATTTCAGTTACTTATGTCAGAAAATTTCATCCTGATATGTTGTATGTTTAAAAATATAAACTAGCAAGACGATCCAAGATGGTCAAATAGGAACAGCTCTGGAATGCAGTTCCCAGTGAGAATGCAGAGGGTGAATGATCACTGCATTTCCAAATGAGTTTTACTGCCCACAGACCAGGAGATTCCCTGGTGGAAAAGTGCCATGAGTCTCCAGCCCAGCTGTTTCAGCTGGCACAGTGGGTCTCCGCACAAAAACTCATACAAAGCTGGCTGGTTGTTTCAACTGGCAGCTGGAATGCCTGGGAGACAGAGTCACTCATTCAACTGAACAAAAGGGGGCTGAAACAGGGAGCCAGGTGATCTGGCTCAGTGGGTCCTACCCCACAAAGACCAGCAATCTAAAATGCTCTGGATTGAAAGTTTCACAGCAAGCACAGCTGGACCCAGGATGGTCCAGCTCTTGGGGGGGAAGGGTATCCACCATTACCAAGGTAGTCCACCACTACCAAGGCAGTCCACCATTACTGAGGCAGTCCACCATTACAGAGGCAGTCCCCCTTCACCAAGGCAATCCTCCATTGTTGAGGCAATCCACCATTACAGAGACAGTCCACCATTACTGAGGAAGTTCTAACTCTACCTCTATAAACAAAACTGCAAGGAAATTCACACAGCAGCTGGGCAGAGCCCATGGTAGCTCAACAACACCTCTGCTGGCAGATTGTGACTAGGCTACCTCCTCACTGGGCTGGGCATCTCTGAAAAAAGGTAGCAACACGTCAGGAACTTATAAATAAAGCCCCACCTTTCCAGGACAGAGCACTAGGGAAAAAAAGGTGGTTATGAGTTCCACTGCAGCACACTTAAACGTACCTGTCCAGCATCTCTGAGTGGAGCAATGGAGCTCACAGCTTAGCACTTGAGCTCCTATAACGGACAGACTGTCTCCTCAAGCAGCTCCCCAACCCCAACATATCCAAAGAGACACCTCATAAAGTAGAGCTCAGGCTGACATCTGGTGGGTATCCTTCTGGGACAAAGATAACAAAAGAAGAAACTGGCAGCAACCCTTACTTGAAGACACTGCAGGTGATCCCCAGGCAAGCAGGATCTGGAGTGGACCTCCAGCAGTCCTACAGCAGGGGGACCTGACTGTTAGAAGGAAAACTAAAAAACAGAAAGAAATAACTTCATCATCAACAAAAAGGACGTCCACTCAGACCCCATCCGAAGTCACCAACTACAAAGACCACAGGTAGATAAATCCACAAAGATGGGAAGAAACCAGCACAAAAAGGATGAAAACACCCAAAGCCAGGATGCCTCCCCTCCTCCAAGGGATCACAACTCCTCACCAGCAAGGGAACAAGGCTGGATGGAGAATGAGTCTGATGAATTGACTGAAACAGGCTTCAGAAAGTGAGTAATAACAAACTTCTCTGAGCTAAAAGAACATGCTCTAACCCAATGCAGAGAAACTAAGAACCTTGAAAAAAGATTTGAGGAAAGCTAATGAGAATAAACAGCTTGGAGAAGAATGTAAATGAATTGATGGTACTGAAAAACACAACACGAGAACTTGATGAAGCATACAAAAGTTTCAATAGCCGAATCGACCAAGCTGAAGAAAGGACATCAGAGATGGAAGACCAACTCAATGAAATAAAATGAGAAGGCAAGACTAGAGAAAAAAAAGTAAAAAGAAATGAACAAAGCCTCTAAGAAATATGGGATTATGTGAAAAGACCTGATCTATGATTGATAGGTATACCTGAATGTGACGGGGAGAATAAATCCAAGCTGGAAAATACTCTTCAGGATATTATCCAGGAGAACTTCCCCAACCTAGCAAGGCAGGCCAATATTCAGGTCCAGGAAATACAGAGAACACCACAAAGATATTCCTCAAGAAGAGCAACCCCAAGACACATAATCGTCAGATGCACCAGGGTTGAAATGAAGGATAAAATGCTAAGGGCAGCCAGAGAGAAAGGTCAGGTTACACAAAGGAAAGCCCATCAGACTCACAGTGGATCTCTCAGCAGAAACCCTACACGCCAGAAGAGAGTGGGGGCCAATATTCAACATCCTTAAAGAAAAGAACTTTCAACTTAGACTTTCATATCCAGCCAAACTAAGCTTCATAAGCAAAGGAGAAATAAAATCCTTTATAAGAAGCAATTGCTCAGAGATTTCATCACCACAAGGCCTCCTTTGCAAGAGCTCCTGAAAGAAGCACTAAACATAGAAATGAACAACCATTATCAGCCACTCCAAAAATGTACCAAATGGTAAAGAGCATTGACAAAATGAAGAAACTGTGTCAATTAACAGGCAAAACAGCCAGCTAGCATCAAAATGGCAGTATCAAATTCACACATAACAATATTAACCCTAAGTGTAAATGGGCTAAATGCCCCAATCAAAAGACACAGACTGGCAAACTGGATAAAAAGTCAAAACCCATTGGTGTGCCGTATCCAGGAAACCCATCTCACATGCAAGGATACAAACAGGCTCAAAATAAAGGGATGGAGGAAGATTTACCATGCAAATGGAGAGGGAAAAAAGAAGTAGTTGCAATCCTAGTCTCTGATAAAATTGACTTTAAACCAACAAAGATCAAAAGAGACAAAGAAGGGCTTTACATAATGGTAAAAGGATCAATGCAACAAGAAGAGCTAATGATCCTAAATATATATGCACCCAATACAGGAGCACCCAGATACATAAAGCAAGTTCTTAATGACCTACAAAGAGGCCTAGACTCCCACACCATAATAGTGGGAGATTTTTTTTTTTTTTTGAGACGGAGTTTCGCTCTTGTTAACCAGACTGGAGTGCAATGGCGCGATCTTGGCTCACTGCAACCTCCACCTCCTGGGTTCAGGCAATTCTCCTGCCTCAGCCTCCCGAGTAGCTGGGATTACAGGCACGCGCCACCATGCCCAGCTAATTTTTTGTATCTTTAGTAGAGACGGGGTTTCACCATTTTGACCAGGATGGTCTCGATCTCATGACCTCGTGATCCACCCGCCTCGGCCTCCCAAAGTGCTG
>JAPYYA010000138.1:0-20708 GCA_028533165.1 Leontopithecus rosalia | reverse complement strand
GGCTGGAGTGCAATGGCGCGATCTCGGCTCACCGCAACCTCCGCCTCCTGGGTTCAGGCAATTCTCCTGCCTCAGCCTCCTGAGTAGCTGGGATTACAGGCATGCGCCGCCATGCCCAGCTAATTTTTTGTATCTTTAGTAGAGACGGGGTTTCACCATGTTGACCAGGATGGTCTCGATCTCTTGACCTCGTGATCCAACCGCTTCGGCCTCCCAAAGTGCTGGGATAATAGGCGTCAGCCACCGCGCCCGGCCTATTTTGTTTACTTTTTAGAGTACCATATGAGGTATGCATTACAGCATTCTTTACTATTTTTACTGGTATGCAAACTGAAGGACAAAAATTTTGGAAATTTAATGAAGAGAGAGGAGAGTAAAAATGAGATGCCCTGCATTTCAAAGCCTGAATATGTTTTCCAGTGCACTCACTACAATGCCAAAAAAGGGGGATGACTGACACATGTCTTGTGCCACTCTAAAATAACACTACTGCATTCTAATTTAGTGTGCTAGCCTAATGACAAGAGTCCTTTACTTTAAGCAGGATGTCCCAGAGCTTTCTTTTCTAGATGGACGTACCTGACCATTGTTCAAAATGGGTCAAAACAGAGTTCATAATTTCTTTGCTTTTCTCTTTTTATCTAATAAATGATTCCCTGAAGGAATAAGTCCAATTTATTTTGAGTAAAGAATGGCTGGCTGGCATTTAGGGTGACAGAACTCTTCCATAGCTGACCTGTTACCTTTGAGAGAGACCAGTGTTGTCTTTACTTTTTCGTTTTCTCTAAGTTGTTTCTTTCTGTCTCTTCTTAAAATGCAGATTCTGATTTAATAGGTCTGGGTTGTCACCTAGGAATTTGCATTTTAAATGGTCTTGTTGATGCTGATGGTCTATGGCATATACTCACTGAGCAGTAAGACCCTAGTAGCAGGTCCAATCCTATCTGTCTACCACAAAGCACTTTAGAGCAGCCCCTCCCAGATTCCTGTCAGATACATCCTTTCCATACTCCATCTCACCACTTGGCTAAAGCCTAAACCCACACAATGAGGAAGCCATCACCAGATTGTTGGGTAAGGGAGTAAAGACTTTTTTCCTTAGAATAAAACTAACAGTGATGAGGGTTTGGTATTAAATATTTCTCTATCTACTTCCATGGTACTTAACATTTTGTGTATCTCTGTAAGTTGTGAGGTAGGTTACAAGTACTGAGTGTAAATAATTTATCTCTTTGTATTAGAGCAAACTTAAGGTTGTTAAAAGCCATTGCTTTCACTTTCTTTCAAGAGAGGAGCAAGAGATAAAATCAGATTTAGCAAGAACTAAAAATTGTACTGTCACAGCCTAATAATCATCTGGAAGCCTGTCTACGTAGATATATCCATACCATCCTAGTGTGCTGGAGTTGAGAACCACCACTCTCCCTTATAGCTACCTCTGAAATCCTTTGATTCTTCAAAATGTGGATGATTTAAAGGTGAACAAAACCATTGATAAGAAAGGCTTATTTCTGAGTCAGAGATTAGCTTTCTTTATGTTAACAACTCATGAGGTTTTTAATTATTTTTTATTTATTTTAGCAGCTAGTATTGTTGATTGTATTTTCTTTTTATTTATTTATTTATTACATTTTAGGTTTTGGGGTACATGTGCAGAGCATGCAAGATAGTTGCATAGGTACACACATGGCAGTGTGTTTTGCTGCCTTCCTCCCCTTCACCCACATTTGGCATTTCTCCAATTAAGAAAAGCTTCATGACAGTTCCTAAAATGAGGGCTAAATGGGCAAGGTTGAAAAATTCTGGAAACTGATTTAGCATTCAATAAATTTATATATACCAAAATTTGTACAATCCAATACTATGTCATTTCATTTTTAAGAGAAAACTATGGCTTTCTCCAAATGTTCTTATAAAAAAATCATACCAGGAATAAAATTGAATATGGCTCAAATTTTCATATTCAGTTTTTAAAAATAATTTAAATATTTCTTCTACTATTTCTACTTTATGAAAGTTAGGTGAAATAAAATGTGTGTTTCTGACTAAATGTTTAAAGAAAAGAATACTACCAAGCAAAATAACATTCTAAACATAGCATGGAATAAAGTTACAATGTCATGTAACATTTTCAGCTTGTTCCTGTTTTACCTACAATATTTATTTTGAAAAGCATTACACTGTCTCTTTTAGAAATATTAATTTTCACCTTGCTACATGTAACAGAAATGCTTCCTTCTCACCTCTCTCTTCACAGTGAGAACTCCATTACTCAAAAGTAGCAGGCATGAGACTGCAGCTATGGAAAAAAAAAATGCCTACAAATGAAAGATAATGCATCTGAATGCTTTAAAGTGCTAAAGGTCGTATAAGGATAAATGGGGAATCACAAGTAATTTTAAAGTAATTTCAATGTTTCCTTTACCATTGCTATATATTCTTATTTCAACTTTTATTCTTTATTATGAAACATTTCAAAACAATGTCAGATATTTGTACACCCACCATCCAATTTTAACAGATAACATTTGCATAGATAACTATTGTGTTGTCTTTTTTAGCAAATTTTTTTCTATATAAAGAACTATAAAAAAACTTTTTAGCAAGTTTTTCTATATAAACTTTTTACATATAAAGTTTTTCTATATAACATGTCTACTATAAAGAAGACATTAAAAATCTTTGTCAATGTCATCACAGATAAATCACTTAAACTGAAATTATCTGCTGACTTACACATAAAAGCTTATCAGAACTTAAAACCAAAAATGCCAAAAAGGCCTCTAAGAAATTCTTTCCTATGTTTCTTGCACTACTTCAGTGTTCAAAAATAATACTAATAATAATCACCAGAATTTGGGTTTGCTAAACATTTCTAAATAAGTAAACTAAAAATGAAACAAAAAGCACATTTTGTATATTTTCTGTCAATAATTTGTTTTATAATTATAAATCTTTATTTTGGAAAAAGATTGTTTTGGCTTTTCTATTCCCATTTGTCCTGTACTTTGTGTGTGTGTGTGTGTGTGTGTGTGCATTATATCTTAAATACATATATATGAACTTTAAATAAAATATTCTATTGCACTCTCTTCTGAATGTCCTTGGTTGCCAGTGAATGTATAAAGATGTGACAAGTAATACAGAACAAGTTTTATGGTACAGAAATTATTAATCACTAAAACAATAAATTACCCTTTGTAAGTTATATATTTAGAAATAATTTAAATGCTGGTAGAAATTTTGACTTATTTATTCATTTTAGGGTACAACTAGAAAATGAATAGTGGTTCATCTTATCCTTGCAGGTAAAGGTTGATGAGGAAATTCTCAAATTCCAGACGATGCTGTCATTATGATGAAATAAGATGGAACAAAAAGTTTTATGTGAAGTACCCTGGGCAAGCCCCTTTGATAGTTTGTATGTTTTTCAATGTGGGCCTTTGATGACTGTATTCTATTAGCTCTGGGTTTACTGTGATATTATGTGTATTTGTCTTGAACCAAACAGCTTGCTTGCCTCAGCTGAAGTCTAAAAGATACTATACGCTTAAGACAGTTTTTGTTTGTCTATTTACTATTTGTGGTGAATTATCCCTTCTTTGGTTCTTTGCTGTTCATCATATTATAATACATAATTTTGGCTATGCAATTAATTTTTTTCTATAATATTATTTTGGCCTTCTGTATGTATGTTCCACAAATGCGACACCTGTTTGTTTGTTCAATATTTTTTTTCTGTTGGACTTTGGACAAAGTCTTGCCTAGTGAGACTCACATATAAGGAAAGCTTTTTTTTACTTGTTACTCACAGAATTATGATGTTTAAAATAGCTATTTGAGTTCAATGTAGAAAGTACTATACTTTCCATAATAAATTTAGAGTATTTTTTTTTCACTTCAAAGAATGTTTTTGAGTTTTCTATGAATAGGTTTAACTAACCACATTTTTAAAAAGCCCTTAGCTCTTTCTGAAGTTCACTCTTTTACATGTTAAGGTACATTTTTCATGATTTTAAAATATTTGCTTTTTAAAAATACTATGACTGTTAATTTTAAAAATTCATTTTTCAAAATTTTCAGAAATTTTAATAGCAAGAACTTGTTTGATTTTTGTTTTTTTAATTTCTTGGTCAAGGTAGTCATATAGTTTGAGATTTCTCAGTTCTTTAAAATGGAGTTCATAAATTCAACCTGTTCTAAGCTAACTGTAGTGATTCCTAGCTGTCATTTACATGACACTATTAACCATTAAACACTACTGATCTCTCAACTTAAAGCATATGCTTAGGTATAGGAAATAGTAAACAAATGTTTTATTTAACCATATCTTATGCAGAAAATTTAAAATTTTAATCTTTCTTATAGTCCTTGGGCTAAAATCTTGATGCAAATAAAATTTATATAACCAATTGTATCTGACATATGTTTTCTAAAGTAGCTAAGGAAATGAGTACCAACTTATTAGGGAGTATTTGATAAATATTTTTCATTTTGGTTGAACAAATGACCATTTATGTAGAGATATATTTACCTCATCATTAGTAAAATACCGCTATGAACCTTGCTTGGACCCTCCCGCCCCCGCCCTCCAACTCAGAATATTTTTTGGTGGTAACTAGCCTGACCTTTGAAAAATGTAATTGCATTCACAGAGAGAAATATAATTTCCCCCTTGAAATCCAGGTGAAAGGCTACCATGCTGGGCTTGCAGAGGACACAACTGAGCAGGAAAGCCACAACCTCTGGCTAGGTCATCTGGTCGAATTACCTTGCCATGTACCCCTCAGTATTTACTTCCAGAGATGAGCAACTTACTACAGTCTTCATGTTTAAGGAATTCAAACCCAAGTGAAAAGTATTGTGAAAGCATAAATATCTGTGCTTGTATGCTCCAGTACTGAATATGAACCAACATAGTACAGTAAAACTGTACTATGGTCCGTGCATTTCCCAAGGCTCTCTCATACACGGGAAGGGGGAAAGGTTCAGAGCACCCAGGCTGTCCAAAAAAGGACGAAATCAAATCTGGCCGCAGGTGGGTACCTGGAAAAATTTCTTGGTGGAGGTGGCGTCTGATACAGGCGTCGAAGCACAAGCAGGGTTGAGTAAAGGAGAGAGGCCACTCCAGATGAAAAGACACCCCCGTTTTCCAAATGCCAGTTATACCACGCGGCCTGTGATAGCCGCCACGTTTCTAGAAGACCCCTAGAAGAGCAAGGGTCCGGCCTAGGAGGAACTTCCGCTGTTCAATTTGCTAAGTTTGCATTCAGAGAGTACAAGGGCGAGCTCAGACTCTCCCTTAGCTCTGACTCTGAGAGACACTCCCACCTGCAAAGGGCAATTGTGCCTAAAGCAAGCGTAGTGGTCTCCGCTCCCCACACTAAATTCCTGCACTCGGGAGCTGTGTTGGGGTGGAGAAACCTGGGTCCGGTCCGTGCCGGAGGGAGGAGGCCCCGCGCGGCGATTCACGCAGACCTGTCCAGGCGCCTCTTCCCTCCCCCTCCTTTCCGCGGCGGCGGCGGCAGGAGAGGGAGCGGGAACTGGGGGAGCGGGGCGGTGAGGGGCGGAGCCGGGGCGGAGCCGCGGCGCAGGAGGCCCGGGTGGCGGCAGGTGTGGATGGGGCGAAGGTGCGGGAATGTTCACTCCCGCGCGCCCCTCCCGGGGGCTAAGGCTCGGGAAACCCGGCAGCCTCCTTGGTGGAGGTTCGTGAGCAGCTTCGACCTGCGCATAACTTGGGACGCAGCCAGGGGCGCGCAGGTTCCACGTCCGGCGCCTGGAGGAAAAAGTCGCGCGTCCCTGGCCGCGGCGCCGGAGCCGGCTGCGGGACCGCCTGGTCCCGGGCCGGAGCTGGGAGGCAGTTCCGAGAGCCGCCCGGTCTCGGGGGCCGGGGGCCGGGGGCGGGGGGCGGGAAGAGGCCCCTGCTAGGGCGCCTGAGTGAGACCGGGTGGCGCCTCTGCCGTCCTACTCGGACCCTCAGGTAAGCTGGGAGAGCCTCGGTCCGGCTGCGCTGGGAGCGGGTCGGGGGCGCGTCACCCGCGGAGTTGAGGAGGCCTCGGGGCCTGGGCACGTGGCAGTTGGCGCCTGGGTCCCAGGACCGCCAGCGCCTGCGGCGCCCAAACGAGGATGCTGCGGCGGGGTCCGGCGCATCCCGAAGCGCCGGCCGCCCTCGGCTCTTCGCGGAACCGCCGCCTCCTCTTGCCCAGATCTCAAGTCGTCGTCTTCGGTCGATGTCCGAAGTCACGGGTCCGCTCTCTGCCCCTAAACCGTGAGGAAGGAGTTGTGTGTGTCCTTGAGCGTGTTGGCGGAGAGCGCTTTCAGACTACCACCTAAAATTCATGTCACTTTAAAACTTAGTTTCAGCCTCTTAAGAGAGAATTCACTCTTGTGGTTTAGACCATACCTAGTAGGATTAAAGTTTGTTTTTGCCCTGTACAGCTGAGAAAATGATGCTTTGTAAAATCCCGATTTTTCCAACAGTACTTCTCCCGAAAGAGCCTCCGATTCTCTAGCGAGACAATAGCAGTCATTAAAAAAACACAACGGAATCGTTCTCTTAGCTCGGATTTGCCGGGAGAGTTTAGGAAACCTTAGGCAAAAGTCATCCCTTAATGGACACCTTACAGGACCGCTTTTCGTCCTTGCACTAGTGGTAATAGGAGCAAGAATGACGGCTCAAGATCTATACCTGGTTTGGAGCTGAGGCGGTGGCCAGACGCTTCTCACTTTCCGGGAACCTCTAGTTTCTGGAATCGGGCCTTTCTACTTCCTTATTGAAATCGTGGCAGCTTTGAAGTGGAATTAGGAAAGTATTCCTATTTCGCTGGAGTCTATTGCCTCTGCATTGAAGTGTTTCTCTTGTGGGCCAAAATTGAAACAATATTGTATTTTGCATTTTATTTTGAATAAATTCTGCTTGAATTTGTAAAAATTGGATTTAAAAATGACAGCCAAGTCTAGGTTTATTTGTTGTCGAGTATTATATGGTGATTGACTTTTCAGTTATTTTTTAAAGTTCAATCCTGGTTATTTTTCATTGTTTGCAGAGGTTAATCTTTAGGTGAGAACTTTATCTTGATTTTAAGGCAACAAAGTAAAAAAAAAAGTGGTTTAAGTCACTCAAAGAACTATAGTTCGTCTTTTCCCTTTTTTTCCTTAACTTAAGACAGAGCATCATGAATATTGGGCAACTGCTTTAATCTTAGCATGTAAAAAATATTTCAAGTTGAATTTTGGGCCCTAAAATAGAAAATTTTGACTTGTATTTATTTTAATAGAATTATTAGACTTTATGGAATTATCAGCTTGAAGTGTTTATTTTCTGTTTATACCATATTACTAACCTTATTGTACATGTGAATATTGCGTAGATGGTAGATGAGTGTGGAGAGAAATCAGGCTCTTTAAGAAAGTACAGGATTTTGAAATTTTATAATTTTTCGGTCTTATAAATTTTGAAAGTGTGTAACAGAGACAAAGTGACCTGTAATGTGGATTGTTGGCCCTTTGTCGAATTTTAAATAAGGGAGATATAAAAATTATTTATTTTATATTTAAGCATCTTTTTAGAAGTGGAAAGAAATTGGAGGATCACTTTTTTGTACAGTGTAATAGCTAGATAGCTATTCGAGAACCTATAACAAATGCTTAAGAAAGTAAAATTAGAAGGTAGTATAAAATTGTGTATTATATTTTTATAATTTCAGGGAGATTGAATACTTATAAATATCGTATGTTCAAACGAACAGTATTGAACTGAATAAAATAGAATTTTTCCACATACCATGTTTTTCTCAGACAAAAAAAATAGTCAACTTGGTTTGCTTAGAAACCTAAACTGTACTTAAATTTGGTGGGTACCTATTTGGGATAATTAAAAATACTTTAATTCATGTATTTTAACAATTCTTTTCTTCAGTAATAGGTTTTAGTAAGAAATGTTTTACTTGAAATGTCGACATTTAATGACAGATGTCATTAAATTTTTCATATAATTGCCATAGTTTTTCTTCATTGGGTGTATATAGGTAGCTTTGGCATATAAACATCGTGGGGTCTCTGAACAAATTTTAACTGTAAAAAAGCAATAGATGCAATTCCAGATTATAAACATTTGAGGAATGAAATTCAGCTTTAAAATAAAATGGCTTTTTGAAGACACTTTAAAATACGTATAATGATAAGATTCTTAGAGAATAATGTTTTTGATAGTTCTTTTAATCATAAAATGAATTAAGAAAAGAATTGGTACTTAGGCTTGAACAGTTTATTGATGTCATGACTATTTCCTTAGAATTAATCTCCCAAGTGTTTCAGAAATTTTTATAGAAATGAGAAAAAAAAACTTTCATTGAATCTCGAGTAGGTCACTCTGAACTAAAAAACAGTGAAATTTGATCTTTGTATTATAAACTAGTTTCACTGGCAGCTTCTTAACTATGTCATCTTTTTAAATATGAGTAAGTGTTTAGAAAGTCAGTTATTTTATTTGTACAATATAAGTGCTTGCTATATTTGTCGATACTGAGGCTTTTTCCTCCACATCTTATGTGAGAGGGGAGTTCAGGAAATTATTAAAATAATTTTGGGAAGAGTCGAGATGAAGGGGAAAAATCCAAGCATAATTATGGTGTATATATATATGTGTGCTGGTTTGCAATAGGGAGGGGAGTAAAAAGAGTCTGGTAACAAAACTTACTTTCAGACTTCCTAGAAGTTTCTGCCTTATTGTGTAATTGAATTTTTTGCTAGAATGTAGTTATTGGTTGTTCTAATATACAGCAGACAACAGAAAAAATTAATCTCGTCTGAAAATCCTTAATCATGGCTTAATCAAATACATAACTTACTCTATTTTGTCTAAATACCAGCTTCCAAGCTAGTCAGCATTAATTTAGAAGCCAATTTCTAATTAAATGTGTTATAAAAATTAAGTAATTTTCATTTAAGAGCAAGGTCCAAATAGCACTGATTTTTGAGTAAAATAATGATTAATAAAAATTTTAGCAGGGGAAAAATGCCATATTTATTTGCGTTGGAAACATTTATGCTAAGCAGTTTGTGTCCCAGTTTCCATTTCTGTAATTGTGCTGCCTCTCACAAAGGATCGACTACTGAGAGATGAAAGATTGTATAGAGAAAATTAATAAAATCTGCTACATGGGTTGATCATAGTTCTGTCTGTTAAGCCTGTGTCCACATGAATCAGAGCCAGTAAAGAAGTTCTGAGTCTTAATTCCCCACAGTCCTTTTACATTGATTCTTGTGAGTTAGCAGTAGTGAAGGGAGTCCCCTTCTCTGCCATTTGTAAAGCCAACTTTAAGATCCGCAGCAAATCAAACCCACGAAATGTTTTACTCTTGTCCAATTCAGCTTTACTTCCTTGCCAGGGGCATAGCAGTTAAAGTTAAAAGACTCAGACCCAAATGGGAAAATTAGTGCCATTTGTGTATAGGCAGTAGCCTTATTCATACTACTTTCAACCTAATTAGAAAAAAAGAAAAAAAAAGATTATAATTTGATTGTAAATCCTCCTGGCTAGATAGCATGTAGGGGACTGTGGCTCAAGAATCTATTAAGTTTTCCACTTATTTTGAATTATTAAGAGTTCACATTGTAGTTCTTGTTTTGTGCATGATTTTCTTCTATAGAGTACTTCTACAATTTGGAAGAGGGGAAAAATACAATAAGATGGAAATATTAAAGTGACCAAGAAGGTATAGCATTGGTTACAGAAAAGTTCTTTCACTTCTTAGGTAATTCTCTGTTGGATTTTCTTCTTTGTATTTTAAATCTAGGTTCTTTGCTTAAAGGTAATTGTGATTCTGAGGAGAGAGGCAGGAAAGGAAAGAGAACTTCATCTAAAAAACAGTGTAATCTGACAACTGAGGTCTTATCGCTGCCAAATTTCAGGTGGACTTGGGCCATGTTAGTAAATTGGATATGTATAAAATAAGATAAAGACATCATCTCGGAAATTCTGGCTCCAGAAACTTCTAGTATGTGAGGTGAAACTATTTTAGAGTTCAAGATTCAAATGCAAGCAAAGGATTGATTTCCTCAAAAGTCAAACTGATAAGATATTACTATCTAAAATAACTTGAGATTTTTTTAATGATAGCACATGTTGGAGTAGAAATTCCAGTTGTAAAGTCATTATTGGATGATAATCCTGTGAAGTTTTGGTAATTTTTTCCTTCTTTAAACCTCACTGATCAAACATTTTACTGATTATCTCAACTTCATTAACTAAATAAAAAATTTCGAATAAGAAGCAGTGGACTAAAGCACTAAAAGTGTGAGCTCTCTAAAGTAAAATCCACCTAAAGTAAATTAAGCCTTTTAAATTAGGATTTAACTAGCTTTTAACTAGAATGGGTTTTCAAGTAATTAACTGGTAATATTGTCACTTGACATTTTCTCTTCATATTCTGTGCTGTGATTCAAAACTCATTTCCTTTTATAAGTTAGAGTGGAAGTAGAATAAATTTGAAAAGAAACACACAAACCCCCGCTTGCAGCCGAAGTTTAGTAATTTTATATCATTGCTGCATGTTTCCTAGCACATTAATAATGATAACATTTTAGGTTTATATATGCTTTTGGAATTGTGACTGGGATCTTTTAACAGAATGAAAACTGCAACATTAATTCACTTTTCAAATGAATATGTTCATGCAAATTGAGCGGAGGTGATGAAAAACAGTAGTTTGAATTGCAATTCAAAGTAAAAATTACAGGTTAGTACCTGGACTGATATTTGTTAAGTAGTTTTCTAATTGCTTCTAGTAATCGAACAATTAGAATTTTATCATAACTTTTAAATCTCTGGAAACAAGTTTCTAGTTTTATATAAGGAAATATTTAATGATGTATTAATGTTATTAAATATTAAGTAATATGAACCATAAGGTATTTTCTTTCAATAACCAGGAATGACTGAAAATATTTTTGTAGACAAAAGAAGACTATATGGAAAGGTAATAGAAAGAAATATAAAAGACCCACCCAACTAGATTGTTTTTTGAATAATAAATCTTGAATATAATTTTTATTGTTGTTGCTAAGAGGTTTTCAAGTTCTGGAGAAATAGCCATAAATCTTATGTACTGACAAAGATGATCAAAACATTTGAAAGATTCAGTTTCCCTTTGAAATAAACATATTTAGCAATTGGTCAAAGCTAATGTTCTATATTTCCTTTTATAAATTAACACATTGTCAAAAGGTAACACATAAAAATGGAGAGCTAATTATAGCATAGCCCAGTTAAGAATACTTTACAAAACAGATTTATTTCAAAAGTAAATCTTCCTTTTGAAGATAGAGTTCATTATGTTAATCATAAGTGTTGGTGGTCTTTTTGTTTTGCAAAATTTATTGAAGTAGAAATAATAAGACTACATATTTCAGAGGAATGGGCAAGTTACTATAGATAGTTCTATTAACTAAGCTATAACTTTTACTGGAAATATTAAAATATAAGTGGAAATAAAATATTAAAATATAAATGGAGCCACATAATTGATTATCATCTACTTTTATTTCAGAACATATTTAAAATATTAACTAGAACTAACACAAAACTGTTTTCCAAAACTGCCAGGTTATCAGCTTCATCCAAATCTTTCCTTCAAAAGTAAATATTAAAGTAAATTGCATCCAGCTCTTCAAATTGTCAGAGCAGTGATAATAACAATAGCTCTTTCCGTTGATCATTTCCTGGGTTCTATGCTTTACGTATATTACTGCAGATAAACTTCAAATTACTCTCCCATCTAGGAGCCATGATTGTTCTATTTTACAAACAAGAAAACTGGTCTAGTGAGATTAAAGGGGTCAGACAACTAATAAATATAATACTGGGACTCCAACCCATGTCTGTCCTATTTCATTGTCTCTGCTCTTGATTACTTTGTTATATATCACATTCATAAAGCAGAATATTTGTGGAACTCTTCTTGAAACCTGTTTGGGAGTCATTTGTACAGCATTTTGAATGTCTTCAGCTATACCACATATTTTATTTTAATTTTTAGAACTAGTTCAAAGTTCTTCATGTCTAAGTCTGGCAAAAGACACAGATGGTAGGAATAATTAATGTTTATGACCAAAAGAAGTAACTAGTGTCTTTAAAGTACTAAGTCTGATATTTTAGATGGTTTGTAAATTTTCTCTGAAAACCATTCTAAAAGACCATGTAGATAATTGTTTTTAGATCCATGGCACTGGAATTGGAATATAGGTATAGTCTGAGGCACCTAACCCAAAATTGGTGATGGGTGAGTATTTCTTAAAACAACGAATGAGGGAATGAATAATAGGATAATAAGTCTTTGCCTATGAAAGTTCTGATATGGGCCGGGTGCAGTGACTCACACCTGTAATCCCAGCACTTTGTGAGGCTGAGGCGGGCAGATCATGAGGTCAGGAGATCAAGACCATCCTGGCCAACATGGTGAAACCCTGTCTCTACTAAAAACACAAAAAAGTTAGCTGGGCGTGGTGGCGCACACCTATAGTCCCAGCTACTCAGGAGGATGAGGCAGGAGGATGAGGCATGAGAAGTGCTTGAACCCAGGAGGCAGAGATTGCAGTGAGCCGAGATAATGCCACTGCACTACAGCCTGGGTGACAGTGCAAGACTCTGTCTCAAAAAATAAGAAAGTTCTGATATGTGCTTCTGAAGTATAGTAACAAGTATGGGTAGCTTACCATTAAAAATGATAGTTCTCTCTTCATTATTATCACACCTGATCTTTGGTGTGGATATATGGATCTTGTCTGTGGGTATAAAGTCTGTCGAAGTTGTAGGTCTTGAGAGACAACTCTCAGAGCCAGCCATAATTAAGATATGTATTGAAACAAGATTTCATGGAATTTAATCCACAAGAGAAAAAGTAAAAGTCAAAGAATAAGGTGAGTATGGTGCTTTGCTGGTTCCAGTATTAGAGGAAGGGATCTGGGTTTGCATGCTGAATCTCTAGTGTTTACTCCCTTGTGGCTTTGGGTGAGTTGCCTGGGCTATCAGTGTGTAAACTGAGGACCCACTTTGGAGGCTACCTAAGAGTTTTTAAAATGTGATCCATCTTAAAGTTCTCCTTGCTAAGTTTCACATGACTGCTGTTACTGTAACTCTTCTAGGGGACTTGTGGGAACTCATGCGAGGACACGACCATCCCATACACATAAACACATCCATATCCAGGTGAAGCACTACTGGACCTGTGCTTTCCCTTTAGCACTAGTCTGCCTTCCCTCTCAGGGCTTCCCTCTGCTTTCTATCCCAGATGGCAAAGGAAGTTGGAACCAGTTTTTATCTTGTGGTTAATGACCCTGCACTCCCGAATAGGGTAAATGCAAAGGCCCTTTTCAGGGCTCACATTCTGCAGTGTCTGAAATTCAGCATAGGGATACAATAAAAGAGCCAAAAGAGAGTGCTAAACAGTGAATGGAGCCATTTGCAGATGAAACAGAACAATGATTAAAATGCAAAGAAACCAAAGTAGCTTTAATAGAAAAAAAATAACAGAATAATTTCAAAGGTCAAAGCAAAAAGATTAAAGGCAAAACTAGACACATTTATATCAGAAAAAAGTAAAAATATAAACAATAAATTTTATAATGGAAAATTGGTTTTAAATAGTAAAGATAATAAAAGCTTTAGATTTTGAAAATCAGGATTTTTCTTTTGAGGCTCACCAGAGCAGAGTGGTTATATTCTAGGAAAGCAAAGCTTGTGTATGGGGTGATAGGTTAAGAGCAGGATGATGTAAAACAGCATTCTGGGACACCACCAAAGACAACCAGACCTCAACATTTTGAAAGAGCTTCTGGTCAAAAGAATATCCTAAAGCAGTTTGAAAAGAGGAAGCCATTGTCTCTTTTTGTGTCTGAAAATGAAAAACAGGGACTACATAGATTTCAATTCATCTCAAACATAAGGCATCGAAAGAAAAAAACAAAATGAACAAGTTTGTCATCAGGAATAGAGTTAGTGGAACCTGCAGAGTCCTAGAAAATGACATTAGTTTATGCGTAGTCATGTATAAGAGTGAACGAACAATGAGGAAATGAGCAGATGTTGCTTATCAGTTACTACAGCCTGTTCAATCTAAGCAGAACCTTGGTTAAGAGTATTGCTGAGGTTAGAAGAGTCTTAGCGTACATCTTGGTTTCTCCCTCCCTGACCCCAACATTACATATGCTGTGCAATCATGAAACATGTATGGACTTTAATGGTATTAAAAGAAAGGATAACCTATATGTATACTGGTTATTCTTCCAAAGTAAAAGATTCCAGTTATACAATTTAAAGTATCTTAAGGTAGTATGAAGAAATCATGCCCTTGACAATATGATTCATACCCTTTTCACTTTGTACCCCAGAAAATTACATCCCTGTCATACATAGAAGATTCAGACCAAACTCTACCAGTACAGTCAGAGGGATGAAGAGCAGAGTGAATGGCAAATAGTACACATACCCTCCAGTTTAAATACCTTTCTGACACCTGTTGATGATGGCTGAACAATAAGGTGGTATAAAATGCTTACTTGGAAACCCAAACAAAATATATGTTTATATTCAAATTTTAAATTTTATTTTGTATTTTGCTCTTGTGCATTTTACTTATCAAAAATGACAGTAACTGAGATGACTGCTCCCACTGGCCTTTATTGAAACCTCTGTCAGAACACTCAGTGGATGCCTAATATATGTGCATTTTTCTCCCCAAGTAAGAGTTTTAGTTTCTTGAAGTAGCAATCCTTTCTTGCCGAATTCTCTGCTGATTTTATTGAGTACCTGAAAGATAATTGAGGAGATTATACTTGTGTACGCTTTAAGTACCTGAGACTAAAAAATTGCTTCCATATTGTTCTTTGCTAGCTCTGCTTTCTGTTTAAAAAGTTAGACTGCATTTGTAAAAACACAATAGATAAAGCTAGTTTCTATATCATGTTCATCTTGATTTCCCACATTGGATATTTGAGCTTCCTTCGTAACAGGAATTTGGGGAACAGAATCATCCCGGGAATTGTCATAGCTCTTTATTTTGCTTGACCCTGGCATGCTCGCCATCTGACAATGCATGTCTTTGAGGTCTGTAGTGATATGCTACAAACAGGAGCATCAGAGAGGCGGAGACTTTCTGATCTAGAAGGGCCGAATGTGTGTGTGTGTGTGTGTGTGTGTGTGTGTGTGTGAGATGGCGATCACTGAAGCCAAGGTTCACTGAAGACAAGGAAGGTCAAGGGACTTACCCAGCCTCATGGCAAATAAGTGATAAACACAAGAGCTGAATCCTGAATAATTCTCATTATGTGCCCTTTCACCACACCAGCCTTTCCCTAAAAGCATGCTCAGTCCTGCAAGATTCTGCATTGGATTCTTTGGTGAGATCAGTTGTAAAATTCTGCATGTCCTATGTTTTTTGCTTAATAGAGATTCCAAGAATTTCCACAACAAAGAAACCTGTCTGATTTTAACCCACCATTTTCCAAGTTTATTTGCCCATAGACTCTTTTTTCACCCCAAGAATTCACCTAATAAAGGGGTGTGCTTTGGGAAATTCTGCTCTACATGGTGGTAAGCTTTGATGATGACAATGCTGGTGATGATAACAGTGACATTTATTTAGCACCTACATATATCATAGGCATGGTTTTAAATACTTTACATAAATCAGACCCTTTTAATCCTCATAACAGCACAACGAAGCAGGCACTATAATCATCTTTATTTTACAGATGAGGAGACAGAATCAGAGAGGCGGCTGGAGTATAGTAGTTGTGCTGTCCAAGAAATAGTGTTGCACTGTAAACCAGGGTTTCTCAACCTTGGTACTGTTGAAATTTTGCCCATAGAATTTATTGTTATGTGGGGCTGTCCTGTGCATTTTAGGATGTTTAGCAGCATCCTTGACTTTTCCCCAGTAGTGTCAGCCAAAAATATCTCCAGGCATTGCCAAATGTCCCCTAAATTGCTCATGGTTGAGAACTAAAGTTATAACAAGAATATGCTTTTTTTGAACTGCCTTCGTAGTAGCTTTCACAGTGACTCATGGTCATGATTGGGCAAATTACACATTGCAGGTTTTGTGACTACGTCAAGCAGCGTACACATGTGTGGGGGGTGGATGTGAGTTAAACTTGACCCATACTGTTCTTTTCCGCTCCATTTCCTTACACTACTGCTGAGAGCCAGAAGGCTAAAATTGTTGATTCTGCCTTCCAAGTCTTTTAACTGCCCGATGCACACACACCCAGTTTATATTGTTTCCATTTTTTATTTCCTGTTGGACTTGACCAATATAAACACACACACACAACACACACATACACACGAGGGAGAGTCTTGTTTTTTCTCTATGTAATAGAGGACTTAACGTATCTGGAATTACTCTGCAGTAAGAACTTACGTTTCAGCCAAGATTAACAACTGCCAAGAAAAACATATCCAGCAATGAATAACTCACAAAGATTTGGCAAAGAAAAGGTAAAGTTGTGTGATGAAGTATATTACTAAGTTAGAGGGTTTTATTTTCCCAGAATGATAACTTGTTAAATTCATACACTTCAAATGGGTGTGAGGCTTCTGGTCATTATTTCTTTGTAATTTAATATGCCATTTTAGGAGCAGATGAGGTATAATAAAGAGCAATAAAATACCTAGTTTTAAATCCTGGGTTTGCCAAGCATTTGCTAATAGCGTGACCTCACTTCTTT
Source organism: Leontopithecus rosalia (assembly GCA_028533165.1). Taxonomy (NCBI): domain Eukaryota; kingdom Metazoa; phylum Chordata; class Mammalia; order Primates; family Cebidae; genus Leontopithecus; species Leontopithecus rosalia. The sequence continues at coordinate 3,980 of JAPYYA010000138.1, read as the reverse complement.
TTTCTAAGTGTTTGATTTCCCACCAGTAAAATGGTGTGATGTTATGAAACTGATTATATTGTTGAAGGGTTGAAATGAGAAAATATATACATTAATATCCAGTCCAGGTTTCGGCAGGTCCTTCCTTACAGTTATCAAGGGACTCTATCATGATTTGTAATATTTCTTGGTAATTCCTTAAGTGTAAATTAATTGTCTTTCAAAAAAACAGAGACACCATCAAGTAGCCTAGTGCAGGTAACTCTTATTAAAAGGTGGAGTTTGGAGAGCAGGGAGGGTACATACAGTACTCAAAGTGATTGAATTTTGAAAGCTTTATATTTAAATATAGCAAAGTAGCCAAAGGAGGGAGGACAAGAAGCTACAGAGGGCCTTCAGAAACCAAAGCTTACCCTCAGTTCTTCTTAGTGGCCATTTACTGATTCAACTCTCAGTGGATATTTGAGTGCCCACTGTGTTCTGGATGCTCTGCAAACACGGGGTACAAAGAGCACAAAATAATAAAAATACCTACTCTATCCCTGCACCCTGTCCTCTTAAAACTTAGGTAGTGACTGCGTTTCAACTATAACTGATACTTGCTGCTTGGAATGCTAGTTTGAAATAGGTTGTGAAGCTTGGCTGAACTTGGTGGAAAGAATGCTGGGATTTATTAATAATATGCCATGAGCAACAGAATTTGATAGTCTTTCAAAATGTGGATCTGATTCATTAGTGTATCATGAAATCAGTTTTGTGGGTCACCATGAGCTTTACTTAAGTGAAATAGGAATAGAGAAATATCATAGTGTATTGCATATAGTGATGTCTGAAGTTTTGTTTTAGTGATGTATGTATTGTGTACCAGGTCATGATGTAAAACTATCTACAATAGTTCATGTAAAAAATGTGAATCTAGTGGCTATATGAACTCCTACTCCTTTCTTTATACATTCAAACTTTTTTGCTTTTTCTGAACTTATGTGACACATTTCATAGTTTGAGCCCTATTAATCCAAAATATAGAATGATATATTCATTCTAGTAGCATTCTTCAATATGTGATATATTTATCCTTTGAGTCTACCTTTATTAGAATCTTTATAGTTTGTCTAGGATAGTTAATAATTATAGTTATGGTGGGAGGCAAAAGATCCAACTATTTGGAAACCTAGGCATTTGAGTAATACTTACTTTTCAATACAGATCATACCACTTTAGAATGTTGCTTTTTTACTGCATGACCAGATGATCATATACACACAGAATTTGTAGAAACAGCATTAAGCATAGTAAAAATGTATGTATATAGCAGGTATTGGAAGCATGTCCACTGTGAATGGTTAGGAATTGCAAACCCTATTTTATTACTTGATCTTTATTCTCAATTTTGTATTTCTTGTAGGGTAAGAAGAAGTCTCACTAAAGACTTGTTTTTATACTTCTCTGAATTGGTTCAATAAGGCTATTAGACTATCCTGTATAGTTTAATAAAGGTTCCATCTGAATTTTCATATCCTATGACTCTATGATTCTTTCTTCAATGATTATGATCTACAGTGTCCCTGTTAACTTTCCTTCTAACATATTATCTTGAAGAATTTTCAGCTTCCAGTTGGCTTGGGTGGTAACTATATTACCAATTAGAACATGAGCATAAATAGATGCTCTGTTCCTGACACTTTTAATACCTACCTCCTAAAATCAGTGGCTGTAGGGCAATCCCTTGTCTGTTTCCACAAGAATTGCTGAAAGCAGGGCTTCTTTTTGAGAAATAATTCACAAAGTGCCAGATGACAAGCCATACTTGCATGTGAACCTGATGAAGAGATGTTATCTGTGTCCAAACAAGTACCTGTTATGGCATGTACTTTATAAAAACAGCCAGGAAAAGGCATGTCAGTTAATGGACACTTTAAAAGAGCATTCATTCATTTGGCTTACTGAGAAGGACCAACTCAGGAATGACCTTGCTTGCCTAAGTGAAATATGCCACACCATGATTTCTTTAATTAATTTTAAGAGTTTGCTGCCCTCAATCCCTGAATGATTTTGATGTGTATTTTCTGTTCCATTCCTCTGTAGGTTGTCGTTAACCTGTCTAACCATTCATAGCTTTGTGGACTTTTAATATGAAGTTTTCTGCTTGGTTAGTTTTAAGTTGAAAAGACATGAGAATACTGACTTCAGGGAAAGGTTTTGAAATTGCCACCTTGTATATTGTAGAACACTTTTTCACCACAGTTCAAATTGTAGGGATTAGTAATTTAGGAATAACACAAATGATTTTTCAGTAACATAGAAGATAGCAATTTTATTTTCTTCCTGGACTTGAGAATATTTTTCTCAATTTTAAACTGCAATGTTTTAAATTACTGAAATTTATGGATATTAAATTTTACCTCTTAGGGTTACTAATACAGAAGCATGATCTTTTCATACATATATTATGAAATCTTTACAGATTTACTGGCAAAATACTGCAATTGTGGGTCCTAAAGTAGTAAATGCTTTTAAAATTTTTATTCACTTAATTTAGCCAGCTGTGTTCTGCCTGTATACTGTTAATATTATTTTTCTCAGATTGTTATAAGCAGTGAGGTTTCATTAAATCTTTGGAACCTAGATTATAAATTTAGGAATACCCTGCAAGATACAGAAAACACTACATTAATAACAGTATGCAAAAATCAAAATTATCCTTTGAATAGACCTACTAAAAATTAATAATGTGTGAATTTATTTTAAATCTGTTAGCTCATCTTTTAAAATATTTACAAAATTTTTTGACCTTCACTTTCACAGTGAGGGAAAATTTAAACAATTCAGTTTCTTCTTTTGCTGATAGGCATATTACGCTAATAAAATTACTAAATAAAAAGAATGTCAAGGATTTGATGTATTAAATGTCATTATTCTCCAGAAGTCAAGCTCCTAAGTGATTGTCTAGAGAGTTTTCTGATGTGTTGTCTCCACAATGTTTTCTAACTTTGTCTTCAGGCTCTCTAACCCCCATGTACAAATAGTGTGTATTCACTTGAAACTGTTAAAAAAAAAGGTGCTTTGAGGAAAAGCCATACAGTACAAATGCTTATTAGTATGCAGAAATAATGGTGGCGGGGGGGGGGCTCATCTAATCTCAGGCTTAATCGTGGTTTATAATTTCCAGCAAGGAAATCACTAGGTTCTTCTAAATTCTTTTTTTTAAATGTATATATTTTATTTTATTATTATTTTTTTATTTTTATTTTACTTTTATTTTTATTTTTTATTTTGTTTTATTTTTTATTTTTACTGCATTTTAGGTTTTGGGGTACATGTGCAGAACATGCAAGATAGTTGCATAGGTACACACGTGGCAGTGTGTTTGCTGCCTTCCTCCCCTTCACCCACATCTGGCATTTCTCCCCATGCTATCCCTCCACAATCCCCCCACAATGTCCCTCCCTTTTTCCCCCAACAGACCCCAATGTGTAGTGCTCCCCTCCCTGTGTCCATGTGTTCTCGTTGTTCATCACCCGCCTATGAGTGAGAATATGTGGTATTTCATTTTCTGTTCTTGTGTCAGTTTGCCGAGAATGTTCTCCAGATTAATCCATGTCCCTGCAAAGGACACGAACTCATCATTTTTGATTGCTGCATAATATTCCATGGTGTATATGTGCCATATTTTCCCAGTCAAGTCTATCATGGATGGGCATTTGGGTTGGTTCCAGGTCTTTGCTATTGTAAACAGTGCTGCAATGAACATTCGTGTGCATGTGTCCTTATAGTAGAATGATTTATAGTCCTTTGGGTATATACCCAGTAATGGGATTGCTGGGTCAAATGGAATTTCTATTTCTAGGTCCTTGAGGAATCTCCACACTGTCTTCCACAATGGTTGAACTAATTTACACTCCCACCAGCAGTGTAAAAGTGTTCCTATTTCTGCACATCTTCTCAGCATCTGCTTCCTCCAGATTTTTTAATGATTGCCATTCTAACTGGCGTGAGATGGT
>JAPYYA010000137.1:0-20738 GCA_028533165.1 Leontopithecus rosalia | reverse complement strand
AAAAAAAAAAAAGAAAAGAAAAGAGAAGAATAGCACTGAGGAAGGGCTTTATGTCCTATCCATTCCTGCTTTAGCTCCCCGCCATTCTTAGGGAAGGGAGAGATGGCAGAAAACCCATAAGACAGTTTGAGACATCTAAGAACAGAAGCTCTGGGGCACTTGACTGAAGTTCAGGAGGGCAGCAGCCATTATGCAGCTTCCCCAAATCCAATTTGAGGAATGGCTACAAAGACTATCCAGACAGACAGGGCTGAGATGATCCCATGGAGTTTCCTCTTCCCTGGGAGGCTCATGGAACAGCCTGTTATTTCCCAGAAGGGTTTAGAAGTCTTGAGAGAGAACCTAGCCCAAAAAAGCTTAGTCTGGTCAACCAATTCCCTTGGTGACCTAATGGGAATCAGAGCACACTAGCAAGGACAATGTCAGTGATGAAGACTACAGGGACTTGACACCCTCCGTGGCCTCCGTCCACTCAGTCCAGTGCCACCTGGAATTTCCCTGAAACTCTGGCTAAAGTGCAGTCCTACATTAGCTGACCCCAGAGCCATCCTACACAGAAATGCAGACTGTTCACTGCACAGGGACACCCAGCTTAAAAACTAGGTGTAGGCAGAAATCATTTGCGTTGGCATGGAACGGCGTCCTCCTGGAGGGGATCTTTTTCTAACTTGCACAATGATGTTGTAGGTTAATGGCAGCTTGACTGAGCAAAACTTGATTTGACAGAGGTCCCTCTGAATTAACTGAAAAGTTTTCACCACAAGCAGATTTATGAACTAAATAGAAATTAAGTTGGGGTATGAAAGGATAAAGTTAGTGTCTGTTGCACATCTGAGTCTGTGGTCTGAGATTTGTGACCACCATAAAGAAAATTATAAAGAAGCCAACTTCTCTCCCCCAACCCAAAGAATTCCTCTCTCTCTCTCTCTCTCTCTCTCTCTCTCTCTTTCTCTCTCTGGATGGCCTCACTCTGTTGCCTAGGCTGGAGTGCAGTGGCATGATCACAGCTCACTGCAGCCTCAACCTCCTAGCCTCCCGAATAGCTGGGACTACAGGTGTGCCACCACATCCAGCTAACTTTTTTTGTAAAGATGGGTTTTGTCATGTTGCCCAGACTGGTCTTGAATTGCTGGACTCAAGCCATCCATCTGCCTGGCTTTCCAAAGTGCTGGGATTACAGGCCTGAGCCACTAGGCCCAGCTCAATGTTTATAATGGTTAATGCTTTGGTCTATTTTCTTCCAGTCTTTTTCCATAATTAATAACGTGTAGCGCCTACAACTTGGTATCATGGATTTTCTGCTTAAAACTATCACAGGGGGAAATCATGTAGACCAGGGGTCCCTAACCCCCAGACCAGGGACTTTCACCATTCTGTGGCCTGTTAGGAACTGGGCCATACAGCAGGAGGTAAGAAGGAAGCAAGATTCATCTGTATTTATAGCCACTCCCGAGGCTTACATAACCACCTGAGCTCTGCTCCTATCAGATCAGCAGCAGCATTAGATTTTCATAGAGTAGGAATTCTATTGTGAGCTGTGCACAGGAGGGATCTAGGTTGTGTGCTCTTTATGAAAATCTAATGCCTGATGATCTGATGTGGAACGATTTCATCCTGAAGCAATCCCCCACATGCTTTCTCCATCTGTGGAAAAATTGTCTTCCATGAAACCAGTCCCTGATGCCAGAAAGTTTGGGGACCACTGACATAGATAGTAGATCTTGATCTGATCTGTATTTTTGAAACATTGGAGGGACTTACACAGGTGCCATGCCCCATGGCCACATCCCAGAGCAATGGAATAAGAAACGTAATGTGTCACCAGAATCACCAACTTAAGGCACAAATGTATTCAGAGTAGAGAAGTTGTCTGAGGGCCGAATCTTTGAGACTCCTTACTCAGATCGGTACCTTTCAACTATTAATGTGATTTGAATCAGCTGAGGATGGTGCTAAAATGCAGATGCTGATTCAGCAGGGCTGGGGCCTGAGATTCTACATTTCTCACAAGCTGGAAGTTGATGTCGCTGGCCAGTGGGAGGACCACACTTGGAGTACCAGGGGCTCAGAGGCCCAGATGATAAAAAAGAAGAAAGATAATTTCTACTAAAGCATTTTTCCAAGTCATTACAAACTTTTTAAACTATTACTTTTAATATTTAGATATTTCATAGAATAAATAGACCATATTTTTTCTCTTAACCTTTCCTACTGTTTGCCATTTAAATGGTTTTCAATTTTGCGGTTGTAACTGAGGACGTGAGAAACCTCTTTGTGAATTCTTCTTTGTCCTGAATTTCTCAATGAGAAACTAATAAAGGAAAATGATGAGTAGTGGAGCAGGCCCCAGTGTAACACCCCACCACAGGCCTGACTTCTTCCAACACATGCCAGTGTTACTATGTCCTCAGGCAAGTTAAGCAATATTTCTTCACCTCAGTTTTCTTTGCTACGAAGGGGCTTCTTCTTTTCTCATATCCTTGAAGTAAAAGGAGTTCATAAAATGGTCTGCCACTCAGCACTCCCTCTGTGGAGCTGCCATGTTATTTTTGGCCACAGCTCAGGGTCAATGATCAGCTGTGCCAGCGGCAATTCCTGGGGCCGCCATTCCCCAAAGCCAACCCCATACAGAACTGCTGATGCCAAAATCATAAACAAACTCTAGGCTATGGCCCACCCTTGGGTGTTTAGATTTCAGTGCCAGGGGCAAGAAATATGAAAGACATGAAAAGAAACAGCTGCATTCCAAGACACTCCTTCAGATAAAGTTTCCTTTAAAACATTTTCACCATTCTTCATCAATATTTATAAAGCGATGAACAGATACAGCCACATTCCTCCTGCGCTGTGCCTCGAACACACCCATAATACCTGATCAAAATACAACTATTATATTTTGATAGTTGTACAACTATCAAAATAGCACTTTTATTGGCAAGCTTCTTTGAAAATGAGGAGCCAAGTCAGCCCCATATAGCAAAAAAAAATAAAAAATAAAAACAGTTACATGAGTAGAAAAAGATGAATGTAATTTTTTTTAAAGGGCAACATGATGTGTCAGAAAGAACATGAAATCTAGAGTCCTGGATGTGATTCCCAAATTGGTCTCTTGCTGCTGGGGATTCCGAGCAAGTTAATTAACCATTTGGAGCTTCAGTTTCTTCCTCTGGGGTTGTGATGAAAGTTGCTATAAACACAGAGAGAAGCAGAGCTTTTCTAGAAAGAGTCATTGACATATCTGGCCTCTCAGGAACGTAGAATGTTAGTCAATGCTTGCCAGTGTGTTGAGGTATCAAGGACCCTTAAAGGTTTTATCCAGTATTCCTGGTTTAATCTTTGGGAAACACCATAAAGGACACCAAAGTTTCTAAAAAAAAGTCCCCGCTAGGTCCCACACAGCAACTGGAATTCCCAAATGACTTGCCTTTTGGGTTAAGAGAGTGGTTCTCATCCTTCACTTACATAAGAATTGCCTGGGAAGAATTTTTAAAATGCCAATGCCCAGGCCCTCCCTTCAACTAAGGCCATGCTTTAGAATGGTATACAAATCTCCCAGCTGACCCTATTTTATGGCCTGAGCTCAGAACCACTGAGTTTGGTCTTAAGGTACTAATTGAAAACCCATGGCTGATAGACCTGAAAGTCATTTTTCTTACCGTGGCCCTCGTTTCAAGAAATGTATCAGTTTATCTAGTCAGTTCCTTGGCAATACATGATGAGGACATAAATGGGTGATTCTGGAGATGCAGATGATGTACAACAGAGAAAACCCTAGAGCACTATAGAAGCACTGTGGCCCTACACCAAGTCAGTGAGAAAAGGGAGAGACAGCAGCGGTGATAAACTCATTCATCAGCAGCATCACCATCGACTACCATTTACAGAGTCTCTAGTAGTTACCAGGTACTGTATGGCAAGTGTTTCACATTTTATTCTTACAATACTCACTAAAGACTGGAGGCAGTGTAGGGGTAGTAGGTGTGGAGTAGTGAGACGGTGCAAGTTTTCTGGAAAACAATTTGGCAGTATGAGTCAAGAGCCCACAAAGTGTTCATATTCTTTGGACAAAGAGTTACACTTCAAGTGATTAGCCCATGGAAGGGGCCACAAATGCAGATGGTACTTTTGCTCACAAAGACGGTCATCACAGCACGGATTATATTAGTAAGAACAGGGACCGACCTAAATATCCAACAAATGAGAGTGATTACATACATGTTGCTACCGTATATACTGGAGTATATAATGGGACCATGAAAGATGTTTTCCTCTATGCATACATTTTATGACAAGGATAATTTATATAGCAAAATATTAAGCAAAATACAGCAGGACATAAAGTAGTATCTCCAATGCAATTCAAATTTTCAAGAACTGCATATATCTATAAAACTTGTTACATGACAAAGTTGGTTGCAGCTGGCAACAGTCCATTTGTATCCATAGGGTCTTCAGGAAACGAACTTCAAATGGTTAAAAAGTATATTGCCGGCCAGACGCCATGGATCACGCCTGTAATCCCAGCACTTTGGGAGGCTGAGGTGGGTGGATCATCTGAGGCTAGGAGTTTCAGACCAGCCTGGCCAACTTGGTGAATCCATCTCTACTAAAAATACAAAAAATTACCCGAGTGTGGTGGCGTGCGGCTGTATTCCCAGCTACTTGGGAGGCTGAGGCAGGAGAATTGCTTGAACCCAGGAGGCAGAAGTTTTAGTGAGCTGAAATCACGCCATAGCACTCCAGCCTGGGTGACAGAGCAAGACTCTGTCTCAAAAAAAAAAAAAAAAAGTACATCGCCAAAATGAAAGTTTCTTAATAACAATCATCTTAATTGATTATGTTATGGTGCTCTGGAGCCATCCCTGTTTTAGTTCCCCACCTCCAAATAAAGCCAGGCAGGGAGGCAGATGCGAATCGTCAGCAGAAATGGAGAGCAAATGACAATCGATTTGTGATCCAACCGAAATACTTGTTTCACAAGTTTCTCTCACTCCTGGAATCAGGTTTCTCCATGTGTGTGAAAAGATGAGGAAATGAGGAAGAAGAACAGATGAACAGAGGGGAAACCAAAAGGAAGTGGGAGTGTGGGAGGGAGTAAAGCAAACAGAAACACAGTTTCGCCTGTGGAAGGAATTTCAAATCTCCCAGTCTCTGGCAGAATCTGGTTTTTCCTCACACAGCCAGGATTGCTTTGAGGTTGTTGCTCATTTGCTATTATTTTGCTTCACTATTCTAGGGAGAACCTAGAACAAACGAACCCCACACAACTAACCCCAATTTGTTTTGGGGGTGGGTGGAGATGGGGGCCCTTCCTTCTGTCATGAGTTTCTTTTTCTAGTCCCCAGTCCCAAAGCCAAGGCTTCCCCAGTCTTCTAGCCACCTGTATCCTGCCTGCCTCCTTAGCTTAAGACAAGATTCCAGTTCCAGGTCAGACAGTCCAGGCCTATTCCAATCGGTACTGGCTTTTTCGTTTAAAAAAATGTTTAAAGAGCAGGAGGTGGAGAGGGAGGATGCCATCTGCCAGCGTTGTCATACTTTTACCTCCAGTGATTGACATCATGTAGGACGACCAAAGCCACCATCTATTCAAAATGGATATTTTTTAAAATGAAATTTTAGGAATTGTAACCACATCCACAGACTTTTGAAAAATGACTTGTGACATGCATTTTGTTCGTGTAGCCTCTGGACAATGCTTGGCATTTAAAAGGTTTCAAAGACAGGTCAGTACTCTACCTGCGTAGCACCCTCATCTCTGTCTAGCCTACCTTCTCACAGTCTGGAAATGAGGTCAGTTCTTGTGTTCCTATCCTGCCCCTCTTTGTGAACTTATGAGTACCCTAAAAAGACACCAAGGCTAGGACATTAACATTTATTGAGCCTATGCTGAGCGCCAGGCACTGTGCTGTGAAATACTCTTACCTCCATTTTACAGATGAGAACACTGAGGTTGGAGATATTAAGCTAGTAAATGGTGAAACTGGGATTTTGTGATGTCAGAGACCTCTTACAATGCAGCTCACTTAAACTGTCTAATGTATTACCTCCCTGAGTAAAAGAGCCTTTGTCCTGAGAAGGAAGTTGGGCCCCTTAGCAGAACTATTTTCCAATTCACACCACAGACATGGGTATCTATCTTCCGGGCCTGCTCATTGCAGGCTTATTGGGCTGTTGATTCAGGCTATTTTTATGATATATACATGATACGCCATATGGTAATAATATAAATGATAGCGATATAATAGAAAACAATACTATGATAAGTGTGATACATCATAAAAATAGGAGACATTCTTCAATTCTATGGTCTGGAAAGGTAGGATTCAATGAGGGCAGCATTCCTAAAATTCTAGAAAACTGAACCACAAAAAATACAGAAATTACTCATCCTGTGTCAGGTTGCTGTGCATTTGAATGCTAAAATTGCATTCAAGAGGATGCAATTTAGTATTTCAGAGGCAAGCAGGTGACACTGTGTAAATATTTCCTGTAATCCAGATGTTTAGCCCCTTGTCCAAATCTCTTTGATCAAGGTGAATCCACTTAGGAACATTACAAAACGCAGCCTTTCTTATGATGTTTTTATTTAATATCTTTCTTCATCATACCCTGAAGTACCTTCTGGTAACTCGACTCTTAGCATAACAGCTCTCCTCTTTCAAGATAGATCATATGTACATTTAAATAAGTTATAAGAGTCATTAAAATTTAGTAAAGGATCCAAGTCTCTTGGCTAGCATTAAGAGGTACCACTGTTCTTCAGCTTTTGGAATCAACTTTGACTTTAATGGCCAAAAAACTATTAGAGCCTGTAAGGAACCCAGCGCTTTCTACAATTTTTATATTATTTTCATGCTTACCTGTCACCTCTCACTCCAAGTCTCCACTCCTGGTCTCATTTCCATCTCCTCTTCTTTTTCCATCACTGCTCTTATTAGTTGCTATTCTCTTCATTATCACTTGGTTCCCATTTCAGACACACTACTGTCTTCCACATTCTCCAAGACATTGCTGTTTTGTATAATAAACTTTGACTGAATGTTTGGAGGCAACAAAGAGAATCCTAGTACGGATTTTAAAATGACTCAAAATTAAATGCGCACCATTACTGTTCTTGTATTTCCTTGGGTATCCTGATAATGCCTTTCTAGCTGGCTTTCTTGCCGTCTGTTGCTATGGAATGGAGAGAATGAGACTAAATAAAGCCATCACCACTATTCTAAGACCAATTTTGTGTTCCAGATTAGTCCTAGAGCCCATGTGACCCAGACTCATGTGATATTACAATCAAAGAGACAGTTCAGGAGTAAAAATCACTTCAATCTCTAATTGTATCTGTTGAAGGCTATGAATAACATTTAGGCCATAGTCCACTGAAACTTTCTTCTCTCTTTTCCTCCTCTCTAACCTCCTGCAGTGATTCCAGAGCCTCTCACTCTCTACTTTACTCTCAATTCTCCCCCAAGGGTCTTTGCAATGCCTAGCTAAAGTGGATTTGTAATATTTCTATTTCCTTTTCTTTCAACATTAATTTACAGCAATTTAGCCTCTCGGGCTTCCTTTATTTTCTGATTTGCCTAGTTGGAGGTTTCAACATCTTAGAGAAGAACCTGGGAGTTGACTGTTAAGCCAAAATCTTTCCCCAGTGAGAAAATAGGGAAGGGGAAGATGAGAAGGAAAGTGGGAGGGAGGAGACATTTGAACAATGACCATTCCTGTCCCTAGTACTCATTAATGTACATCTCTGCTATAGTCCGGTAGACAAGCCATTTTTAGGAGTTAGGGACATGGTAATGGCCTGCGAGGAAAGCCGTATTAGAACCGTCTCTATCTAGTGGGGGAAGTTCACACAGCAGGAGTTCCCAAAGTGCGGTTCCTGGACCAGCAGCATCAGCATTGCCTGGAAACTGGACCTACGGAACCAGACCTGGACCTACCGAACCAGACACTGGAGCTGTAGCCCAGCACTGTTTTAACAAGCCCTTTGGGTGATTTGGAAGCAGCTAAAATTTGAGAAACACTACCCCGGACTTCTCCAGGCTAAGAAGCCCACTGAGTTGGATTTAGGGTTTGGATCTGCCTTTTTCTACCTCTGTGACCTCTGTCACATCACTTAAGCCCCCTGAGTCTGCGAGATCCCATTGGGCCTCCTCCTGCAGAATCCCAGGGTTCCTCACGTCAAAGGCTGATCCCTGACAACGTCCTCTTTTTGATTTGTAGCTTCAGGGACTCAACCTGCTTTTTCTCTCCCTGTGTCTTTGGGAAGCTGCCATCATTTGTCTGTTCCCAAGTCAGGACACCATTTTAATAATAATAGCAACAGAAACCACAGTTCCCATCCCTCTTGGAGATAGTTACTGGATACCCCTAACAGCATGGCTTATATTCCTGAAATTAGGGCTCACTAATGCCACCTTCCCTAGTCACCCCCCCAAATTATTACTCAGTTTATCCACTAATAAGTGTACATTAGATGAACAGCTTACAGAATTGAACTTTAGTTCTTCCCTCAAAATGGTCAGAATGATTGTGTATACATAGATACAACTTGAAAAGAGAACCAAACTTTTGCAGACTTTGGCTTCAAAGACTCATTCCATTTAGTTAGGCAGGTATTAACTGGGCCTTTCTATATTTCTGATGTGTTGACATTTTCAGGCCTTGCTGACCCTGGAGGGACTGCCCCTCCCAACCTTAGCTAATTACTAGAGAAAGCAATTAGCCTGTGAGTGCGCCTTTCATACACACATCAACCGATCCAGAGCTCAAATCCACAAACACCTCCTTTATTGAACCCTCCCGGGACTCTTCCACTCTGGGACTTGCCCTAATTGCCCCAGGGCCAGCTACAAGGCAGCTGGACACAGCTCCCATACCCCAGAGCTCACCGAAAGTGTTCTAATTTGCCATGAACCTGCTTACTCAGCCTCGCCTGGTTCTTCCTATGAAACACAATAAAGGCTCTTGCCCATGTTTTCCTGCTCCCTCCGCCTCCTGAATGCTTCCCTATGTGGCCCTGTGCAACCTGCTGCCCTCCCTGCTTCTAGGGATCTGTGAGCATAAAAGCTTCTTCCTTCAGGACAGTCATTTCCGTGTCTGTGTGTCTTACTATGCCTGACTAACAGCTAACCCTTGCTACCCTTGAAACAGGGACACATACTGAAATGGCAGTCCCAGGATCCACATAGACAGCTGGCTCTTGGCCAATAGCGGGTTCAAATTCACTACTGGATTGCAAGCGCGCTCTCTGAAAATCATCACTGTGGAACTGGGTACAGCACTTTCCCACACAGAAAGTATTAGGTAAGTGGCTTACCTATACATAGCACAGTGTCCCAGCAAGGCCCACAGCGTTTCTATTTTAAATACATCTCTCTCGGCTTGCATCACTTCCTAATCTCTCCTTTTTTTTTTTCCAGCATGCTCTTATTAGAATCCTGAGCAACAATTTCTTTCATTTTAAGTCATTAAAAACTTGCTCTAGGAATGCTGTTATTGGGAAGTAGCGCCTTTACACTTTATCTATTAGTGCCCACAGCGAAGAACTTTGGTGGAAGGGAGAATAGTTTCTGCCTGGCCTCTGATTTTGCTGGCTCTGGGCTTTTCAGGAGAGGGTGGCAATTAATCTTGATCAACATGGGACACACCCTTGGATGCTTCAGTGAGACAGAAGCCACAAAAAGAGAATAAGGAGGGTGGTTTGTCAGGTGTGGTGGCCCGTGCCTGTAATCCTACTGCCTTTTTTTAAAAAATTATTTATGTATTTTTTTGGTGGGGGGATGGAGTCTCGCTCTGTCACTCCGGTTGGAGTACAGGGGCACGATCTCTGCTCACTGAAACCTCGACCTCCTGGGTTCAAGCAATTCTACTGCCTCAGCCTCCTGAGTAGCTGGGACTACAGGTGTGCACCACCACATCCTCTAAATTTTTGGATTTTTAGTAGAGACGAGCTTTCGCCTTTATGGCCAGCCTGGTCTCAAACTCCTGATCTCAACTGATCAGCCCGCCTTAGTCTCTGAAAGTGCTGGAATTACAGGCATGAGCTACTGTACCCAGCCTAATCCTAGCACTTTGGGAGGCCAAGGAGGGAGGATCACTTGAGCTGAGGAGTTCAAGACCAGCCTGGACAACATAGTGAGACTCTGCCTCTAATGAAGAAGGAGGAGGAAAAAGATAAGAAGGAAAAGAAGGAAGAAGGAGGAAGAGGAGAAGAAAGATTCTAGAGAGCAGAGAGGTGCTCTGGTACTGACCCTCCAATGTGCTGGAAGGAAGAAAGGCAATAAACAGAAAGCTCTCTCCATGCCCTGGAAATGTGCTCAGCAGAAAGTATTTGGCTACCTAAACCAATGCTTCTTAAATGTTAATGTGCATATGAATGACCTGAAGCTTTTATTAAAATTTACATTTTAGACTCAGCAGGTCTGTGGTGGGCCTGAGATTCTGCATTTCTAACAAGTGACCGGGTTATGCTAATCCTGTTGGTGCACAGACCACATGTTGAGTAGCGAGCACCTCATTTGTAAGGTCCTTGGCTAAGAGGAGGAACTGTAAAAACACAAGAGACTAATTAGCTGGGAGTAGCAGTAAGCATTTCTGCTGAGTGTTATCAACCTCAACAGTGTAAGTTAAGTTAAAATATTATCTTAATTTGGAGTCTGTTTGTTTTCACTTTTTTTCAGAAAACAAAATATTTTAAGTGGTATGTGTGTGCTATCATTTCGTGTATGAGCGTATGTTATATTTTCACTTTCTTAGCCAACTTTTTGCTTAAGTACAAAACTAATTCCTAGGGAGCATGACACGGGAGTGGGGGGGGGATGAGCATTACTCCTCCCTGTGGCAGTGATTCAGAGGCAGAGCACAGAGTTGAGAACCAGACAAGGCCATGAAAAGACATGGAGGAAACTTTACCCATCAATGCTTCCCAGCCTCTGCCAAGATGTTTTCAAAGATCCCATCTGGACCAGTTTCAGAGGTTGAATGCTTGGAAATCATGATACTCCCTGCAAGACACAACGGGTAAAATGCTGGTATGTGTATGTAATGATATGACTCTAAAAAGTGAATGCAACATAAAATAACACCCACCCGACGTCCTATTGGAAATGAACCAGAGTTTCATTTCTGGTAAAATAAAGGTAATAACCCCTATCTCACAGAGACCACTGATCCTTCAGTCCCAATCAAAGGTATGCCAAAGATTTTTGCTTCTAGTGCTTGTGTAGCGATCACCATAAGACAACATAAAACAGCACAGCAAGCAGGACTTCACTGTTACTGGCAGCCATTTAGTTAGCAACTGTCATGTACCAGAGACTATGCTAAGGGCCTTACAAACCTCTCATTAAACATGATAAGAACTCATTTAGGAAAACATTTTTTATTTTCTCTGTCCTACGAAGGAGAAAGGCTGAGACAGTGGTATCTTGCTAGCTCATCGGCAGCGTTGGTGCCTCACTCTTCTTTCAACGGGACTCTCACCACCCCATGCTCCTATACTAGAAGTTTACTTTCTTTATGGAAAAATTAAGATGTGGGTTTTGATTAAGCACATCCCCATGGCAGTATTTGTTCATCTTTTCTGTGTCATAATCCCTCTGAAAATCCACTGAGCGCCATAAACTTCTTCCCAGAAAAATGCACATTAAGGAAACACAGCACTTTGCATCCAACTTCAGTGGGCTCATGGGCCTCAAGAAAAGACACTGCTTTTGAGTAGAAGATGAGGAGGCCTTTAATAGGCTTCAGGCTGAACTTGCTCTGTCCTTCCAAGCACCGACCTGAAATGTTTCCTTAGCCATTTTCCTGTTTTATATTTCAAATATTTATATTGATAAAACATTAAACAGACTCTAAAATGTCAAAAATATTCTTTGGCAACAGGAGCCTATAGGGTTTCCATTTTTTTTTAAAAGCATCAGTCATCAAAAAGAGTTTCTATTATGAATAGACAATAATAGTTCAGATTAGCAAACAACCCAGAGAATGCTTGTTTCTCTTTTTCTCAGTATCTGAATGAAACAAGATACTCAGCACAAAACCACATCGTTGCTCCCTCCTGGTTTCTTAACGTAAGAAGAGACTTGAGCTGTTGACAGAGGTGAGAACAGAGGTGAGAAATATAGTGTGGTTTCTAAAACCCTCAAATATGAAGATTAAAAAAGTGAGAGGTAGGAGGAAGGAAAAAGGGAGGGAAGAAATACAGAGAAACAAGAAAGAAGCAACCAGATACTCACATTTAGACTAATTTGAAAGGGACTTTTGTTGTGGATCTTGTAGATCCATGTGTGTTCTCTGGACCAACAAAGTATGCTTGCTGGACCAGCAGCATCAGCATCTCCTGGGAACTTACTAAAAATGCGGATTCTCAGGCTCTACCCCAAACCTATTGTATCAGAAACTGGGGGTGAGACTTAGCAGTCTGCTTTCTTTTTTCTTTTACTAAACAAATTTATTTCATGAAGACTTTATGTTTTAGAGCAGTTTTAGGTTCAGAGCAAAACTGAGAGGAAGGTAAAGGGATTTCTCATACACCTGTTGCCCCTACAAATGCATAGCCCCTCCCATGATCAACATCCCCCACCAGAGTGGTACACTGGCTACAGCGGATGAACCTACATGAACATATCATTATCACCCAATGTCCATACATTACATTAAGGGTTCACTCTTGGTGCTGTATATTCTATCAGTTTGGACAAACGTATAATTAATGACATGTATCCACCATTGCACCATTGTAGTATTATATGGAACAGTTTCACTGCCCTGAAATTCCTGTGCTCTGTTTACTTACCCCTCCCTCCTCTTAAGCTCTAGCAACCACTGATCCTTTTACTGTCTCCATAGTTTGTCTTTTCCAGAATTTCCTCTAATTGTAACTATGTAGTCTGTAGCCTCTTCAGATTGGCTTCTGTCACTTGGTAATATGTCCTTAAGTTTTCTCCAAGTCTTTTTATGATTTAATATTAGGTTGATGCAAAAGTACTTGCGGGTTTTGCAATTAACAGTATTAATAATGGCAAAGACTACAATTACTTTTGCACAAACCTGACAGCTCATTTGAATGAAATGATATTCCATTGTCTGCATGTGCCACAGTTTGTCCATTCACATGTTGAAGGGTTTCTTGGTTGCTTCCAAGTTTTACCAATTATGAATAAAACTGCTATACACATTCTTGAACAGGTTTCTGTCTAGACATAAGTTTTTAACTTTTTTAGGTAAATACCAAACAGCATGATTGCTGGATTGTATAGTAAGAATACATTTAATTTTGTAAGAATCTGGCAAATTGTCTTCCAAAGTGGCTGTACCATTCTGCATTCCCACCAGCAGTAAATGAGAGTTTCTCTTGCTCCACACCCTCACCAGCATTTGGTCATTCTCATAGAGGTGCTGTGTTCAGCAGTCTGTTTTAACAAGCCCTCGAGGTGATTCTGGGGCGTTGAACATTAAAAACCATGATTGTGGACAGATCTTCTCTCATAGAAGTAGCCCTCCCAGCTGGTCCTGATCCAATCTGCTGACCTTGCAATGGAAGCGGAGCATAAAGAAGACGGTGGGGAGGAAAGCAGTGTTTATTGAGTGACCGCAACATGCCAGGCACTGTATGATTATGACCTCATTTATTCTTCCATAGGGGCTAAGAATGTTTCCTCTTGTGTCCATTTTAAAGATTTTTTGAAATGAGATTCCAGATGATAGTAATTTTTAAGCTTACAGACGTACTAAGCAGTGAGTTCACATTAGGGAATTTGAAAAGTACAAAAGTTACAAAGAAGAATGTAGGAATTACCCACAACCCCATTCAAAACAATACTATTACTATTTAATGTAACTCCTCATAGTATTTGTTTTTTTTCCTGTGTAAAACTCCTTGGTATTTAAGGCTGCTCGGTGGTCTCTCATAGAGTTTAGGCTCCAGAGTGGGTCCCTTGCTCTGAGATCTGGAGATCCAGGAACTAACGTGTCTGCCTCCAGCTTTATTCTGATCTCCCCTAAAAGCAGGTATCTAGATCCTTTGATTCTCTCTACATCCCTACATTTGATAAAACACAGGAGCAAGAGCTTAGTAAATCAAACAAGTGAGCTGAAGTAGATGCTGAAAGTTGACCTAAAACAAACTGGGAGCTAAGACTCTACTCCAAGACAGAACAGAAATGGACTTGGAGCCAGATATAGAACAAGCTATTTATGCCCAGTTCTCCAGGAAAAGGATGGAGGCTCGTTCTGAGACATGTGCATCTTGTGCTGGGGGCTGGAATGAGCTGCTGTTCCTGGAACACTCTGCAAGTGTCTGTTCTGGGAGGGGCATCATGGTCTCTTCATCCCAAGCCAGGCATTTTGCACCAGAATCAACGAATGGAAGTCATCAAAATTCTGGACGACACTCTGTGATGTTTGGATGGTTCTCTATTTAACCCCCTGTGGAGGCTGGTGTGTATCTGTTTCATGTCAGACTCAGAGAAAATGGTAAAGATAAAAGATAGAAGGTTTATAGCTGTTTTTATAAAGTGTTTGTTTTCCTTGCTGTTAAGACTACTTGTCTAAGTGAATCATTTGGGGTTATATTTTATTAAGGCACCTCAAAAAAAGCCAAAATGTTTTTAGAATCTATAGCAGTGGGTGGTCCAAACATAATGAGCTTCTTCCTTCTGAAAAAAAAAGAAAGAAGAAGAGAGAAAGAAAGAAAAGAAAAAAGGAAAGCTGAGGGTTTTTTCCCCTAACCCTGCCTCTAGTCTGAAACCTAGAAGCAATTGCTGCCCTTCCCTCCCAAACCCTTAGTTATTATCCAACAGAAAATGAAGATAACCTGGAAGGATTTTATCTGACAGAGCTGTGTCATATGCAGGCTGTGGATAATTGAAATTTACGATTAACAATTTTGTCAGAAGAATGCCTTTTAGTCCCTGGGGTCCTTTATTATGTATGCTAATAGGACAATTTAGGATAAAGACAGGGAGTGGGTTCTAAAGAGAAAAGCGTCATTTATGTAAGTTAAGGAGTAATACAAGGTATTCATTAATGAGAGAAAAGTTTTAACATATTTCACTTATCTACAGTTGAATAGATAATACATTCATATAGTTGAAAATTCAGTCTGGGCGCGGTGGCTCATGCCTGTAATCCCAGCAGTTTAGGAGACCAAAGTGGGTGGATCACCTGAGGTCAGGAGTTTGAGACCAGCCTGGCCAACAAGACAAAACCCTGTCTCTACTAAAAAACGAACAAAATTACCTGAGAATGGTGGCCATGCCTGTAATCGCAGCTACTCAGGAGGCTGAGGCAGGAGAATTGCTTGAACCTGGGAGAGGGAGGCTGCAATGAGGTGAGATCGCGTCACTGCACTCCAGCAACTGAGGGAGACTGTCTGAAAAAAAAAAAAAAATCAAACCATATAAAAGGATAGGGAATGAAAAGAATCCTTTTATATCCTTGTTCTGGGATGTTTTAATGGGGTCATCCGAGCTACCAGGCTCTTTCGTGTGCTATCTGATGTATACGACGCATAAACAAGCAACACACACATATTCGGACTTTTTAAAATGCAAATGGTGACGTACACTACACTCTGTTCTATGCCTTGTTTCTACACCCGAGGATGTCTCTTAAATGTTTTTGTTTTAGTGTGTAAAGGACTTCCACATACATGAGTCCTACCTTAGAATCATGCTCACGGTAGAGTTTCTCCTCTTCTTTTGTTGTTTTCTGCCTCTGCTTTCATTGTAAGCCTTCTTTAGTATTCTTCTTTAATTTCATCTGGCCTAAAGGAGGAAGACCAGATCTTGGTGCAGCAGGGACCCTAAGCTTCTAAGAACTCTAGTGATAGCAGGTCAGAAGACAATTTCTGAGATTGGGAGCTTGCACTTCTCTGAAGCTGCAACAGGTTGTAAGGAGAAAGAAGTAGGGATAAGGCAGGAAATGGAACCAAGATGAAAGACAAAGGCAATGGGAAAGAACCAGGCATTTGCAATAATATAAATGATTTGGGTGATTGAACTAGTAACACCTGTTTTTCTGTGTGAGCAGTCTGTGTTGAATGTATAGAGGCAGCTAATGTATTAAAGCGGTAGAGAGGGATTCTGCTGATGTGCAGACTGAACGGTGCGTGGTTAGCTATAGACGTTAAGTCTCTATAGATGCGATGTAAGTTGATGCAGTTCGAATGGCTGATTTGGAAAACAAAATTACAAGGATTAAAAATGTACTCTGAGGCCAGGCATGGTGGCTCACACCTGCAATCCCAGCATTTTCGGAGGCTGAAATGGAAGAATAATTGAGCCCAGGAGTTCAAGACCAGCCTTGGCTACATAGCAGGACCTCGTCTCTACCAAAAAAGAAAAAAAAATCACCCACACAATAAAATTGCCCATAAACTCCAATTATTTTAAGGAAACAATAATGAACAAAGTTGTCACATCATTTATAACAGCAAAAAATTTAGAAACAATCTATTTAATGTAGGGAATTAATGTAATAAATTATCCACATTTCAGTGTATCCATAAACTGAAATACTAGAATGTTCTCCACGCATTTCTAAATTAAAAGAATAATTAGTAGACCGGGCGCGGTGGCTCAAGCCTGTAATCCCGGCACTTTGGGAGGCCGAGGCGGGTGGATCACGAGGTCAAGAGATTGAGACCATCCTGGTCAACATGGTGAAACCCTGTCTCTACTAAAAATACAAAAAATTAGCTGGGCATGGTGGCGCACGCCTGTAATCCCAGCTACTCGGGAGGCTGAGGCAGGAGAATTACCTGAACCCAGGAGGCGGAGGTTGCGGTGAGCCGAGATCGCGACATTGCACTCCAGCCTGGGAAACAAGAGCGAAACTCCATCTCAAAAAAAAAAAAAAAAAAAAAAAAAGGGATAATTATACAGCTAGAAGACTCACTCTGTGTATCTATTTTACTAATTTAATTTATTTTTTTTTCTTTTTTTTAAAAATTTTACAGCTAGGATCTTGCTGTGTTGCCCAGGCTGGAGTGTAGTGGCATGATCATCACTCACTGTAACCTTGAATTATTGGGCTCTAGTGAGCCTCCTACCTCAGCCTCCCAAGTAGCTAGGACTACAGGAGTGCACCACCATGCCCACACCTAGCAATTTTCCCCCTTTTTGTAGAGATGGGGGTCTTTCTATGTTGCCTAGACTGATCTTGAACTCTTGGCCTCAAGCAATCTTCTTGGGATTACAGGTGTGAGCCACCTTGCTCTGCCTATATATTTATTTTAGTATACTAATAATAGCAAATGTTTATTGAGATTCACCATTTACCAGAAGCTCTTTGCAGTGTTTTAAACTCATTAAAATTTACAATCTACAAATTAGGAGCTACAATAATTTCCAATTTGCCCACAAGAAAACTGAGGCACAGAGCAGTTGAGCAACTTGGGGAATGGTTGGCAAGTGGAAGGAGTGCATCTTGGACTCTGCTTTTCTGGCTGGAGAGCCAGATCCACGTGCTTACCCACAGGTGATAATGCCTACCTGTGTAGCAAGAAACCTAGGTGACAAAACAGAATTCGGCTTCTGAATAGTGACCATGGGGGATAGTGTGCCTCTGCATGGAAAGAAGTTATCCACAGTGGGGGACTAAAGGAGGTGAGTGTGAGGGGATTTTTTTCGGTGTTGCAATGGTTTATTTCTGATAAGCCTAACATAGAGCACTAAAATCAAGGGTAAAAAGTTAAATTTAAGGAGATCTGGAAAGGACCAAAATAAATCAACTTAGTGTGTCAAAGATGATATAATCACAAAATATGCTATGAAAGCATTCAGATTTTTTAAAACAACAAACAGCATGCAAGTGTGTATAAATCTGAACCTGCAGTGATAGACTGTTTATTCCTATGATCATTTCTTTAGTCTGTAATGATGACTTAGGATTCATTTTATAAGTGTGTTCTCATGCACTTTAAATTAAACTAAAATATTAACAATAAAAGAGTAAAACAAGGCTGTTACAGACAAAACAAAATACAAAAAAAAAAAAAACCCCAGTATTCAGCTTACATACTGAGTAATCGTGTGGGAAGACATTGGCCATCTTTCGTAACTTGTCCTTGGAAATGCTTTCAAAACCACTTTCATTACTAAGCATTCCACGATGTTTTTAACAACAAAATTATTTCACCTACACCATTTGCCATACTTGCCCCCAAATGATGATGTTTCCAGAAGTTCAGCCACACTGACAAATGATGATAATTAATCACATAGAGAATATTTTAATAAATGGACTTCAGTTTTCAAGATTCAAAGCACTATTTCCATAATATATTTAGTTATGTTCAACATTGTTAGAATATGTATATTTTCCTAACATGGCTCCTGACAAATTCTGACATTTTTGTTTAAAAATGAAGTCTGTTACAACGTCAGAGGCATTTGAATCAGAGCAACTCCATCTTGAATAGGGGCTGTTGAAATAAGGCTAATAAGACCTGCTGGGCTGCAGTCTCAGTAAGTTAAGGCATACTTACTCATAGGATGAGGTGGTCGGTCAGCACAAGTTACAGGTCACAAAGACGTTTCTTTTAAAACAGGTTGCAGTAAATAACCTGGCCAAAACCCACAAAACCAAGATGGTAATGAGAGTGACCTCTGGTGATCCTCACTGCTACATTCCCACCAGCACCATGACAGTTTACAAATGCCATGGCATCATCAGGAAGTCACCCTATCCAGTCTAAAAAGGGGAGGCATGAATAATCCACTCCTTGTTTAGCATAAAATCAATAAATAATCATAAAAATGGGCAACCAGCAGCCCCCAGGACTGCCCTTTCCATGGAATAGCCATTCTTTTATTCCTTTACTTTCCTAATAAACTTCTTTTCACTTTATTCTGTGGACTCACTCCTAATTCTTTCTTGCATGAAATCCAAGAACCATCTAGGCCCCCTTTTTTGTAACAATATTGCTTTATTATAATTTATGTGACTTCATATATATATTACATTGAGCTACATTTATGTACCCATGTCTAGAATTTATGTTAGGGCATATGGGCACAGTGCTCCTTAAAGTACAATAAACACTATTTACCCCCTTGTTGCATAATGACCTGCAGCCTTGAACAAACTAAAATAAACTACACTAATTTTTTCAGTTGCATGTTAAAGCCTTAAATCCAGCACATAAATATTCCAAAACCAACTCAGAGCAGTAAGCTGATGGCTGGATAGAAAGCACAATCAGAGGGATTATTCTGAGGATTGAGGGAGCAGGGGAAACGTGTTTCTTGACCTTCTGTTCTGAAAGGCTTCTTTCCATCTGGTTTCAATTCTCTTGTTTGTGCACCTTGCCGTATTTATTATTGAATTCCTGGTTTCTTCTTGTTTCATGTTCCATGTTCCAATGATTTATGAGAAATTGCTGATCTAGATGTTATCTTTGGCATTCAGAGAGTGCACAGAGCCCCTTAAGAATGCTGAGAGAATAAATGTGTTTTGAGCTGCACAATACCCAGGCTGAACAGATGTCCATCAATTCATGAAAAATGCCAGCTGAAGATGCTTTAATAAGATGCATTTTTCTTCTTTGACACAGCGGCAGCAAGAGTGTTTTCAAAATCGCAGATAATTTTCCCTCTTTGGTAGATGATTGTGGTTAGAAATGATAAGACTTGGTTCTAAAATATTCAGATGAGAAAAACTCTGGTAAAAGAATTTTTTTTAGCTCAAAATAAAGTGGTACATTTTCTACATCAGGGAATTGTCTTGTTAGGTCGACTAAGAAATGAAATATGCTAGTGACATTTCAGCTCATTTCTAAACATCTTCATGAAGATGATCTAGTTTATAAGTGGGTAAGGGGTGAGAATTTTTTAATGGTGACCAGTTTTTTCTTAACTTAGTGAAAGCTAATTAGCAAGCCCAATATGTTCAGAGGAAGTCATCTAATTAGATAAATTTTACAGACTAATCAAAGTAGTTAGGGAGTTTTCCATAGACTTCCTTCTCTCCACTAGGGGAGGTTAAACACATCCCCAGAAAACATTGTCCTTACCAAACTTTATCTTCCTATGTAAGTCTTTCTTTAAGTAAACTTGCCAAAATATTTTACCAAACATTCTCATGCAGACATGTATGCAGATTCCTTTGTGGGCTCAGGGTTCTGTGAATTTTCGCATAGAATTTAATAATTTTTAAGAAGGAGATGTGTTTACACATCTTCATTACACATTGCACATTACATTCTTCATTCATTTCTACCTTATTTTCCAGAGTTAAATCAGAAAAGTAACACACGGAAAAAAAACAACATGTGAAGAGATTAAGGTACACTAAACAGTGAGCTTGCAATGAAAGGTGTATAATAAGAGAAAATACGTCTTTTTATTTCATGATAATAAAGGAGAGAATAGATACTTTCACATATTTCCTCACACATATGAATCAGCTATGATGGAACCCCCGGAGTAAATACTTTTCTTATTAGATAGTTAAACAAATTTGGCAAGCAACTTAAGATTATTTTAATAAATCAAAGGTTAATTTCTGCAATACCAAATACTGAAATCATTGTGTACTTAAGGAATAATAAAAAAGACTGAAAGGTTCTTCTGTAAATTTCAAGAATTCTGAAAGGATATATACATACACACACACACACACATACACACACATCCTTTATTGATATATATATCAATTGATATGTGTCCTTTATTGATACACACACATATATATCCTTTATTGATATATATATCAATTGATATGTCCTTTATTGA
>JAPYYA010000136.1:0-20751 GCA_028533165.1 Leontopithecus rosalia | reverse complement strand
CCTGTGCATACTTCTCGGAGTTCCTGTATTGTATTCTTCATTTCCATTAATTCTCTTATATTCCTCTCTAAGTTGTCTATTCTCATTAGGATTTCATCAAACCTTTTTTCAAAGTTCTTAGTTTCTTTACGTTGGGCTACAACATGTTCTTTTAACTCACGGAAGTTTTTTATTATCCATAACGTGAAGTTTGATTCTGTTAATGGGATGCGCTCTTCCTCCATCAAGTCTTGTTCCATTGTTGATGAGGAACTGTGATCATCTTTAGAGGGAGAGGCGTTCTGATTTTGAGTATTCTCAGCCTTTTTATGCTGGTTTCTTCCCATCGTTGTAAATTTATCCTCCTGTCGTCTTTGAAATTACCAGCTTTCAGTAGGTCTCTTGGGTGGACGTCCAAGATGTTAGTTCCCGGGGCCAGGAACAGCGGCGTTAAGACTGACGGTGTTTTTCTGCCCAGGCTTTTCCGTCTGGCTTCCTTCTTGTGTTCGTAATAGGCAAGTCTGCCTTCCCAGAGCTCCAAACCTCGGTCTGAAGGGGAACCAGTCGTGTTCACTCTGTGCCAAGGTGCCGGCACAACTTCTGCGCCGGCCTCAGGAGTCAGCGCTGGGAACCCGCGTGGCTCCTCCTAACCTCGGTCAGAAGGGGAGCCAGCCCCACCTAGTCAGCTCTGAGAGCTGCCTTGCGGAGGTGCCAGCAAGACTGGTGTGCTGTGGTGCCGGCGAAACCACTGCCCCGCATGGCTCCTCCACTGGGAATCTTCTGCTCCTGAGTGACCAGAATTTGTCTGAAAGTGTGGCGTCCTCTAGTTCTATGAGCTTTAACTGCGAGCTGCAATCCCGAGATGTTAGCGATCGGCCATCTTGGATCATTCCTAGCATTTTTTCACATTTGTTGGCTGCATAAATGTCTTCTTTTGAAAAGTATCTGTTCATATCCTTCACCCACTTTTTAATGGGGTTATTTGTTTTTTTCTTGTAAATTTGTTTTAAGTTCTTTGTAGATTCTGGATATTAGCTCTTTGTCAGTTGGGTAGATTGCAAAAATATTTTCCTATTCTGTTGGTTGCTGGTTCACTCTAATGATAGTTTATTTTGTTGTGCAGAAGCTCTTAAGCTTAATTCGATCCTATTTGTCTGTTTTGGCTTTTGTTGCCATTGCTTTTGGTGTTTTAGTAATGAAGTCCTTACCTATGCCTATGTCCTGAAAGGTATTGCCTAGGTTTTTTTCTAGGGCTTTTATGGTGTTAGGTTTTATGTTTAAATCTTTAATCCATCTGGAGTTAATTTTTGTATCAGGTGTAAGGAAAGGGTCCAGTTTCTGCTTTCTGCACATGGCTAGCCAGTTTTCCCAACACCATTTATTAAACAGGTAATCCTTTCCCTATTGCTTTTTTTAGTCAGGTGTGTCAAAGATCAGATGGTGCAGATGTGTGGTGTTATTTCCAAGACCTCTGTTCTGTTCCATTGATCTATATCTCTGATTTTGTACCAGTAACATGCTGTTTTGTTTACTGTAGCCTTATAGTATAGTTTGAAGTCAGGTAGCATGATGCCTCCAACTTTGGTTTTTTTTTTTTTTTTTGTTATTTAGGATTGTCTTGTCTATGCAGGCTCCTTTTTGGTTCCATATGAAGCTAAAGGTGGTTTTTTTCCAGTTCTATGAAGAATATCAATGGTAACTTGATGGGGATAAAATTAAATCTATAAATTACTTTGGGCTGTATGGCCATTTTCATGATATTGATTGTTCCTAACCATGAGCATGGAATGTTTTTCCATCTGTTTGTGTCCTCTCTTATCTCCTTGAGCAGTGGTTTGTAGTTCTCCCTGAAGAGGTCCTTCATGTCTCTTGTTAGTTGTATTCCTATGTATTTTATTCTCTTTGTAGCAATTGTGAATGACAGTGCTCTCATGATTTGGCTCTCTGTTTTTCTGTAAATGGTATACAAATGCTTGTGATTTTTGCACATCAATTTTGTATGCTGAGACTTTGCTGAAGTTGATTATCATCTTAAGGAGATTTTGGGCTGAGACAATGGGGGTCTTTTAAATATACAATCATGTCATCTACAAATAGAGACAATTTGACTTCCTCCTTTCCTAATTGAATACCCTTTTTTTCTTTTTCTTGCCTGATTGCTCTGGCCAGAACTTCCAATGTTGAATAAGAGTGGTGAGAGGGCACCCTTGCCTAGTGCCAGTGTTCAAAGGGAATGCTTCCAGTTTTTGCCCATTCAGTATGATATTGGCTGTAGGTTTATCATAAATAGCTTTTATTATTTTGAGATACATTCCATTTATACCTAGTTTATGGAGAGCTTTTAGCATAAACAGCTGTTGAATTTTATCAAAGGCCTTCTCTGCATCTATTTTTTTTTTTTTTTTTGGAAATGGGGTTTCACCATGTTGATTGGGCTGATCTTGACCTCCTGACCTCCGATGATCCACCCTCCTCAGCCTCCCAAGGTGTTGGGATTACAGGCATGAGCCACCACGCCCAGCCTGCAGCTATTGAGATAATCTTGTGGTTTTTGTCTTTGGTTCTGTTTATGTGATGGATTGTATTTAGAGATTTTCTTATGTTGAACCAGCTTTGCATCCCCAGGATGAAGCCATCTTTATTGTGATGGATAAGCTTTTTGATGTGCTGCTGGATTCGGTTTGCCAGTATTGTATTAAAGATTTTCACATCAATGTTCATCATGGATATTGGTCTGCAATTTTCTTTTTTAGTTGTGTCTCTGCCAGGTATTCGTATTAGGTTGATGTTGATCCCATGAAATGAGTTAGGGAGGCTTCCCTCTTTTTGTATTGTTTGGAATCATTTCAGAAGAAATAGTATCAGCCCCTCTTTGTACATCTGGTAGAATTCAGCTGTGAACCCATCTGGTCCTGGACTTTTTTTGGTTGGTAGGTTATTAATTTCTGCAAGTTAATTTCTTCAAGTAACTTCAGACCTTGTTATTGGTCTATTCAGGAATTCAACTTCTTCCTGGTTTAGTCTTGGGAGGGTGTAAGTGTCTAGGAATTTATCCATTTCTTCTAGATTTACTGGTTTATGTGCATAGAGTTGTTTGTAGTAATCTCTGATGGTTGTTTGTATTTCTGTGGAATTGGTGGTGATAGCCCCTTTATTATTTTTTATTGTCTATATTCAATTCTTCTCTCTTTTCTTTTTTTATTAGTCTTGCTAATGGTCTATCTATTTTGTTGATTCTCCCATATATTGGTATACTTTATGGTGTCCCACATGTGTCTTAGAATCCATTTTTATTTGTCTTTTTTTTTTTTTGAGACAGAATTTTTTTCTTGTTGCCCAGGCTGGACTGCAATGGTGTGGTCATAGATCACTGCAATCTCCGCCTCGCAGATTAAAGTAATTCTCCTGTCTTAGTCTCCCAAGTAGCTGGGATTACAGGCACCCACAACCACTCTTGGCTAACCTTTTTTTTCTTTTTTGTATTTTTAGTAGAGATAGGGTTTCACCATGTTGGCCAGGCTGGTCTCGAACTCGTGACCTCAGGTGATCCACCTGCCATGGCCTCCCTATTTGTCCATATTTTAAAAAAATTAATCAGCCTGGGTTATCTCAACTGACCTCTCTTCAAATTTGCTGCTTCTTTTTTCTGTCTGTTTGAACTTGTTGTTTAGCTTCTGTAGTGAATTTTTTCACTTCAACAATTGTATTCTTTAATTATAAAATTTCTGTTTGGTTTCCTTTTATATCTCTTTAGTGATATTTCTTACTCAGAGAGAAATTGTTTTCATGCTTTAAAATTTTTTTTAGACATGCTCCTCTTTAGGTCCTTGAACATATTTAAACCAGTGGATTTAAACTCTTTGTCTAGTAAGTCCAATGTTTGAGCTTCTTCAGGAACTGTTACTATTAATTGCTTTTCCTATGTACTGACTATGCTTTTAAATTTCTTTCCATGCCTTGCAACTTTTTTTCAAATGTGGCCATTTAAAATTATATAATGTGGTATCTGGGAATAAGCTTCTTTTCTCTTTCCAGAGTTTGTTTTTGCTGTTCATCATTGCAGTTGTTGGTTTTTGTATAATGGATTTTCTGAAGTAAGTATCTGTAGTATGTATCTTTCGTTGTGTATGCTGAAGTTTCTACCTGGTTGTCTTAGTGATCAGCTAATAATGGACTGGGATTTTCTTAAATGCTTCGAACCAATAAATCTCAAATTTCCCAGGGTTTGTTTTATGCATGTTGGAGTGCACTTGTAACATTCAAACAGGCAGTTGAAAACTCTGCCTTACCACTTACTTCCTGCTTTTGCAGAGACTGAAGGTCAGCCAGAGGTGAGAGCTTAGGAAATTTTTAGAATTTTCTTGATCATATGAACAGCCCTACCTGTGTGTCTGCTGTATTTCTGGGAATATGTAGGAGCTATCAAAGCCCTTATAGACATCTTCTTAGCTTTTCCTTTTAAGGTTTTGGTTGCTATATTGTTTGTGCCAACTATTACCTATTGCCTCATTTAGTCACATCTTTAAAACATTTACCAGTAAATATTTCTTTTTTTATGGTCATATTTTTTTTTTGGAGATAGAGTTTCACTGTTGCCCGGGCTGGAGTGCAGTGGCATGATCTCGGCTTACTGCAACTTCCAACTCCTGGATTCAAGCAATTCTCCTGCCTCAGCCTCCTGAGTGGCTGAGATTACAGGAACGTGGCACCGTGCCCTGCTAATTTTTTGTATTTTAGTAGAGACGAGATTTTACTGTGTTGCCCAGGCTGGTCTAGAACTCCTGAGCTCAGGCAATCCACCTGCTTAGGCCTCCCAAAGTGCTAGGATTCCGGGTGAGAGTCACCGCATCCGGTCAACCAGTAAATATTTAAACAAACATCTCTGTCTACTGGGAAAGGCTTTCAGAGCCAGATGACCAATAAACACAGGCATTTCTAGTTATCTCTGCCAGAAAACCACTAGACAGGTAAAATAATTAAAAATGCTTTGGGAATTAACTCCTTTCTGTTTTCTCCAGTAATAGTAGTAGAAACTACTGTTTTCAAGGTAACACTGAAGCCAAGAAGTGATTATAGGACTAGAGTAGTTAAAAATGCCACAAAGCTTGACATCATGCAGATGTTGTTCTTGAATAAAAACATCCTGGGTTGTTGTAAGCCATCGTTTGACTTACACAGTTCTGAAACAGTTGGTTTTCACACACACACACACACACACACATACACACAGACACACACACACACATATATATATATATATGTGTGTACACATATTGCTTCAATAGAGGTACACATTTTTAGAAGTCCTTAATCTTGTATTTTCAAGTATTTCTCTATATTTGTGTATTTAAGTAGTTATAAATTTTTGCAGCAGTTAACACCTACATGTATATATGTTGCTATTCTCATTATTTTCTATAATACAATCTTAAAAATGGAATAACTAGGTTGCAAGGTTAACAATCATACTCTGAGAAGTACTGCCTTAAGTCAGCAAGTTGGTTTGGTAATAGAAAGTAAAATTAATCCTACAATAAATATTTGCTAATCTTTATTAATTTTCTTTAGATATGGAATGATTTTGAATGGAGACTTTGAACATCCAACACCTTTTTCGTAAATGATGTCGTTATCATTTATTGAGGGAGTTTGTGAGAAACTGAGTGCACTGGGCACGGCAAAGGCTCTAATCCAGGGCTTATCTCACCCCAGCAGATTTGTGACATATTATTAATTGCCTTGTGATTTCCTTTCTCACAGGAATATAGAAACAATGTTTCCTTCTTCTAATGAAATTTTAATTTTTAGACAAATGAAATGCAAACTCTATTTTTCCCTTGGCTTGAGTTGAGCAGGATCATAGATATCACAAATCTATCATAGATGAACTTTGAAAGGTTAAGGGATTTATAATGGCTGCAAATTTTATTAACAAAGCACTGCTTGCTGCTGTATGAATACAGAAGTCGCTGAAGTGTCCTTCTCGGAGAACTTTTCATTGGCTCTGTGTAGTGCACTAACAGAATAAGACAGGCAAAGATTGCTCAGCTAATTGACTAGAAGCTGAGAATAGCTAATCAAGCCAAATGATCCTTCATGGTGCAACCCCAGCACATGAATAACTGTGGGAGTCTGTGTTGAATGATGATTATCTTGTGGTGCTTATATGTGTATAATGATAATGTTTAGGAAACTGTCTTTGGAAAATAACAAGAAAACATCTAAAAGAGTAATGATCAAGCAACATGGAGCTTCAACAGGGAGTCAGGGATGCAAACATTTAGGCTCAGCAGTGCTTTCTCCAGATTTCATTTTTACTTTGCCAATTCTTAGGGAATGTATACAAAGTTCTTAGTATTTCAAAATTAATGAAATGACCTGACTAGTGGAAGAGTAGGCCTATTGAAATTAGAGTGACTTGAACTTGTTTCCATTACCTTGATTTCTGTGTGTAGCTGGGTGACATGATTCTAAACCCTCCTGAATGGGCAAAAATCTATGAGATCTGTAGCCAGAGCATCAAAATCCAGGGTGAGTATAACTTCATGCAGGCTGTATCCAGAGTTCTGCCCATGACCCTTGTCCCTGCCCAGATAGTTGATAAGTCTGACACCTGCTTCTCTTCAAATTCCCATTGTCTCTGTTCATCCACTCCTATCCAGGGTGAAGCTTAGGTCTTTTTTCTCATAGTAAGAATGACATCCCAGTTACCGATACCACATTCTGTCAGGTTATTCCTGTCATGGGCTGCAAAGCCCCATGAAAGCTGAATGGGGTCAAGGAGTTGATGTTGCACACCCTGCTTACCCTGTTTCCTTCCTGCAGAAAGCAGCACAGTGTATGGGGAACTGCTAAACCGAATGCTCCCAGAAGCAGCTCTGCAAGAGATACATTGTGATATGGTAGAAGAATCATGGGCTTAGGACTTTTCAACTTTCTGCGTTACCTTGGGCAGCATTCCTGCTCTGAACCTGAGTTTTCTTATAGGTAAAATAGATGTTAGGTAATTTGTTAAGACTTCTTGTCCAAGAGCCTTATATTCAGCCTGACCCTCCAATATTGAACTTGGTCACACTGTGTTTTGGGGGATGTTCTTCCACAGCATTCTGTACTTCCCTGCCTTGAAGCTTATCACAGCACAGAGAAATACCATGGCTGCGGTTTCCCCAGCACAGGTCCCATGCTTGTCTAGTCCATAGCACACATGCCTACCACACATATTTGCTTCTTGGGCACTTCCGGGGTGAGAGAGCGAATGAGTGCAAGTGATTATATCTCCTAAATTGCTATGAGTCTCAGATCAATTGATCCTTTGCATTATTTTTTAGTCATATCAACTAGGTAACAGAATTTGGAGCTTGGTCCTTGTTAACAGTCTTGCTAAATATTTTGCATTTATCAGGATCACATGATTTAATGATTTTTTTTTGCATGAAACCATTATTAAACCATTCCCAGTGCCCAATTTTCTCTTGCAGGAAAGGCACAGAGAGGAGCACTGAACTTTTCAGTGTCTGGGAGGATGTGAGCAGTGGGGTCAAGGTCGGGCAGGCGTCAAGCTCAAATCAGGATTATCTGTTGAGTGAGCAGGAGCAAGGCCCAGCCAAGATGCCAGAGTCCCAGGAGGGGAGGGGTGGAACTGGGAAAGGAAAGGACATGCAGGTAGTTGGGGATGCAGGGCAGGTGCCTGCTTCTGCTGTGTGCATTGTCCTGGTGTGTTGGCATGCATCCATGGAGCAGACTCAGCTATGGCAAACAGTAACTTGATCCTTTTTCCCATCTGCCTCCTGTTGTCCTGCTCTAGGCCTCCAAACCTAGTCTTGTCTGGGCTAAGGTCTCTTTCCAGTCAATCATATCTTATTCTCCAGATTTCCCACACTGACCTTCACCTACCATTAGTTTACGTAAAATCTCTTCGAAGTTCAAGGATCAGACACCCACCCCCACCAAAAAAGAATCCTCAACCCCTGCTCAGGTGTATTTAAACATCACTCCCAGAGGTTTTTAAAAATACCCATCCCTGAGCCATAGGCCAAGCCAACTAAATCACAGTTCCTTAGGCATGAAACATCAGATTCAGTCTTGTTTTTTCTCTTGAGCACCCCAGGTATTTCTAATTTGCAACCAGTGTTAAGAAATGCTGCCTTAGAAAACAGCACCTTTGGGGGAGAAGGGCTGGTTTCGTCTCATCATTGCTTTGATTTGATCTCTGTTGGCTCCTGCAAATTCTACACCCATTTTGTTTAATTTCTCATTAACTCTACATTTGTTCTGCTCTGCCCTACTCCAATCATAACAAAGAGCAGGATCTTCAGAGACTGGGAATAAAAGAAACATTTCTGATGGGTATGTGTGTCCACCCAGCACCTGGTCCTCTTCTGCTCCTGTGTCTATGCCATGCATCAGCACCCAGGACAGAGAGCGTCAAGTTCCAAAGAGTGTTTAGGAAGGGTTAGGGTGGCAGAGCACGGTGCTCCTGCCTGTAATCCCAGCATTTTGGGAGGCCGGGGAGGGTGAATCATGAGGTCAGGAGTTCGAGACCAGCCTGGCCAACATAGTGAAACACCCGTCTCTACTAAAAATACAAAAATTGAGCTGGTTGTGGTGGCAAGTGCCTGTAATCTCACCTACTTGGGAGGCTGAAGCAGAAGAATTGCTTGAATTCAGGAGGCAGAGGTTGCAGTGAGCCGAGATTGCACTATTGCACTCCAGCCTGAGGGACAAGAGTGAGACTTTGTCTCAAAAAAAAAAAAAAAAAAGAAGAGTTAGGGTAAGGGTTACAGATTATCAACTGCTGCCGATTTGATTGTGTTTACACTTATGTTTGAATTTTTAGTTGCAGTGATACTTTTCTATCACTGCTATAAACAATTATCACAAATGTATTGGCTCAAAACAACACAAATTTATTGTCTTGCAATTCTGTTGGCCGGGAGTCCACCA
This sequence comes from Leontopithecus rosalia, assembly GCA_028533165.1. NCBI lineage: Eukaryota > Metazoa > Chordata > Mammalia > Primates > Cebidae > Leontopithecus > Leontopithecus rosalia. Next base: position 11,829 of record JAPYYA010000136.1, on the reverse strand, counting down.
TTGTTCTCACCAGGCTACCAGGATGATATCAGCAGGGCCGCATTCCTTCCTGGAGGCCCTGGGGGAAGATCTGTTTCCTCGCTCCTGTGGGTGGCTGGCCAAATTCATTACTTTGGGCTTGTAGAACTGAGCTGCATTTTCCTACTGGCTGTGAGCTGAGGACCATTCCAGCTTCTGGAAGTCACCACGTTCTGTGGCTTGTGGCTCCTTCCTCCATCCTCCAAACCATCAAGGGAAGTTGAATCTTCAGCATATTGCGTGTTTCAGGCTACAGCCAAGAAAGGTTCTCAGCTTTCAAGGACTCATTTAATCAAATTGTGCCCACCTGAGCAATCCAGGATCATCTTCCCATCCTACGGTCCATAGCAGTATCACATCTCTTTTGCCATGTAAAGTAGCATATTCACATGGTCTGGGGATTACAGCATGGGCATCTCTGTAGGGGCATTTTTCTGCCTGCCAACTTCAACCTCGATTTTAGCTTTTACTTTGTCAGAATTTGCAGCCCATATGCACGACATGCCCAGCACAGGCCTGGTACTTAGGAGGTGCTCAGTAAGTGCTTGAGGGGTGCATGCGTGGATGTTGAGGAGTGAGAATGCTGCCCCAGAACTTGGACTTAAGCTCTGGCCACAGACTTTGCTTCCTTCTTCCTTCCTGCTCTCACAGCTGGAGCATTTCCATTCTTATCTTAGCTTCTGGGAACCCAGGCCCTCATCTGAGACTGGTGCAGGTTCCTCACCATCTTCTCCAGCCAAGAGTTGCTAAGTGTCAAGGTGGCATGAGGGGGCAGCCTGAGGACACTGGGTTTACTTTCATAGCTCAGGCTGCACAGAGTTTAGAAACCCCTAGATAAAGTTCACAGTACTCTTCTTAGATCCACTGGGGGTGCTGATGAAGAAAAATTAGTAGGTAACACAATTCAGTAAACAAGCAAGGGAATGGTTATTGGCCTTTTCAGGCAGTTCATCAAATGCCATGATTCCAAGGGCCCGTGGTGGGGTAGAGGCTTGATTTCTGGGAACAGTGAGAACTCGGAGGGCCAGACAGTGGCAGCTTTCAAGGAGGATGTGTTTACATGATCTAAACAGGAAGGACAACCTCCCCTCAGCTTCTCTTTCTTTCTCTTTTTAATCCTTTTCTCAATATGTATTGATTTTTCCCTCTAGACAGCCATTCATTTATTCAGCAAATACTTACTGAGCTGGCACCAAATGCCCAGCCCTAATACATCAGCAAACCACAGACAGTGATCCCTGCCCCAGGCTTTTTCATTCTCTAGGCTGCCCTACTGGGGGTCTTCCCTGTGCTGGGTCCCGGGTGGTGGAAGTACATCAGAGCCAGCAACAACTTTACTGAGTTTACATGCGGTGGTGGAGAGGCATGCTAATAGGCAGTCAGAATAGATGATAACACACGGTATTATTCTGTGGCAAGTCCCTGAGGGCCGGGAGCACGGTGGCCTGAAACAAGCACAGGGTGACCTGCACCTTGCCCAGCCCAAGGGCAGAATCTCAAAAGATCTATGATGTTCTAGACAGGGAAGAGGTGGAGAGATTTCTGAAGGAAGGGCTGGTGTGCCTAATGCAGACGTGGGGTCAGGCACTACTGCGTCGCCTGAGCTGTGCTGCCTGTCAGGGAGGTGGGGTTGATATGAGTGGCTTGGTTAATGGTTGACTGACAGGCAGCTGAGGTGAGATCAGTGATCTGATCTCACTAAATCGCAGGGGGCTAAGTGGGGTGGAGGCTCAGTTTGCTCCTGGAACACCAGGGCCTAGGTGTGTGAGCAGCTGATCTGTGTGCCATGAGGGTTCCAGGCATGGCACTGTCTCCATCTCTGGCCACAGAGTTAATGGTGAAGACCAGACAGGGGTGAGGGGGATGAATGAAGCCACGACTGCGAGACCTGCCTGGCTGGCTGTGCCACCCCTGGGTGGTGCAGGTCTCCTGCAGCCTGTCCTTTCTGTCTCCCTTCCCCGATTCTCCTAGCATCTTCAATCTGTCAGCCAGCTACCTCCAAGTACTCTCTAACCAGACAACCATCCTGTTTTTAATCTGAAATCCTTCAAGCATTTATATATCCCATTTATTTGATAGATTTGCTCTGTGTTGGATTTTACTATCACTAAATGATTTCTCTGTTTCCTCTACATATTTATATTGTGTCTTCCCATCAAGGCAGCAAAATTCATTAAGAACAGGGGCACATGCTGGCTTTACATAACCCAGGCTGCAGGATTCAATGGCAGGTGCGGAAGAGACACTTTACGCATGGTTAAGGGAGGAAGGAACATATTCCCAGACATTAGACTGACTGATAGAAAACTGTGAGGGGACTGGGCACGGTGGCTCATGCCCATCGTCCCAGCACTTCAGAGGCTGATGTGGGAGGATCACCTGAGGTCAGGAGTTCAAGACTAGCCTGGGTAACATAGTAAAACCAGGTCTCTACTAAAAATATAAAAATTAGCTGGGCATGGTGGCGCATGCCTGTAATCCCAGCTACTTGAGAGGCAGAGGCAGAGGCAAAGGCAGAAGAATCACTTGAACCCAAGAGGTGGAGGTTGCAGTGAGCCAAGATAGTGCCACTGCACTCTAACTTGGGCAACAGAGAGAGACTCCATCTCAAAAAAAGAAAGGAAGAAGGAAGGAAGGAATGAGAGAAAAGGAAAGAAAGGAAAGAAAGAAAAAGAGAGAGAGAGGGAGGAAAGAAGGAAGAAAGGAAGGAGGGAAGGAAGGAAGGAAGAAAGGAATGGAGGGAGGGAGGAAGGGAGGAAGGGAAGGAGGGAGGGAGGGAGGGAAGAAGGAAGGAAGGAAGGAAGGACGGAAACTGTGAGGAGAAGAAAATTGCTTCTCCTTAAGTCCCTAGGCCTGCGCTTTCCCCTAGATGAGAGGTGAGGTGCCCCGCAGGTGCAGTCACAGGTGAGATGTGAAGCTCCTTACTCAAAGAAATGTGAGAAATGCGTTATTTTTATATTAATATCATCTGAGATACATACTGGAGTGAACTGCACACTTCAGATAAGCAGCTTTTTAAAAGGATAAAACTGCCACTTCCTTTACAGTCAGGAGAACCTCGAGGAGAAAATTCAGCGATGAGGTCCCTGCACACACACAGGAAAGCCTCCACCAGTCGTGAGCCACAGCTCCCAAGCTGCTCTACACCACAGCATGTCCCCGGGAAACACATCAGCTCCCTGGTGCCATTACTGGTTTGCATTCACTTCATGTTCTGTTTTATGGCATTATTTTTTAAAAGAAATTTTTGATTTGACCTCAGACTTTACTCAAGGAGAGGGAATGTGCAGAATTTTTGAATTTTTATGTTAATAACTCCGAGGTCTTCACAAAACAGTAACAACTCATACTTGTCAAAAGCAGTTCTTTTTTTCTCTTTTCTTTTCTTTTAACTATTTATTTACTTTTTGAGATGGAGTCTCACTCTGTCACCGAGGCAGGAGTACAGTGGTGCGATCTCGACTCACTGCAACCTCTGCCTCCTGGGTTTAAGCGATTCTCCTGCCGCAGCCTCCAGAGTAGCTGGGACTATAGGCACTCGCCACCACGCCTGGCTAAATTTTTGTATTTTTAGTAGAGACATGGTTTCACCACATTGGTAAGGCTAAAAGTAGTTTTTAAAACAATTTATGAACAGATTTGAGGGCCTTTGAGGGGGAAAACCAGTGCCATAATCCCCTTTATCTGCCGTTTCCGCAGTTTCACTTTCCATGGTTTGCAGTTACTCGCAGTCCACCATGGTTGGAAAATATTCCATGGAAAATTTCAGAAATAAACAATTCATAGTTTTTAAACTGTGCACCGTTCTGAGTAGTGTGGTTACATTTCAAATAGTTCCCTTGCATCCACCCGAAGTGTCAGTCTGTCGGTGCTGTAGACGCTGCCTGCCTGTCATTCACCAACTAGTACTTTCTGCTACCAGATCCGCTATCGTGGTATTGTGGTGCTTGTGTTCAAGTCACCCTTATTTTACTTAATAGTAGCCCCAACGTGCAAAATCAGTGATGTTGGCATGTTGTTGTAATGGTTCTATTTTATTATTAGCTACTGTTAATCTCTTACCATGCTCGATTTAGAAATTAAGTTTTATCGTAGGTGTATATATATATGTATATATATGTATGTATATATGTATGTATATATATATGTATGGATATATATGGATATATATATGTATGGATATATATATGAAAAAAATAGTATATGTAGGATTTAGCACTATCTGTAGTTTCAGGCCTCCTCCAGGGGTCTTTCTCCTGCAAGTGAGGGGGACTCCTATACTAAGTTGCTATTTAGTAAGTAAGCCTAGCACTGGAACTACATCAGTGAGCAAAACAGACCACAATCCCTGCCTCCACGGGGTTTGCAGACCATGGGCTGTGCCTTCTGTTAACCTGGGCAGCAAAGCATGGTGGGAGATGATCATGACACTAATTATATTATGTGGGATACTACAACATAATTGCTTCAAGTCAGTAGTAGTAAGATAGTGACCACTTCACACTGCTGAACTCGATGACTATCGTGAATAGCATCTTTAATATGTCTGAACCCAGGTGAGGTGCAGCTCCATTTTACAGATGCTGAAAGACTGGGTGGGGAAAGGGAAAGAGACATGAATGACTTACTTATGGAAGGGTGGCTGGATGTGACACCTGGGCTGAAATATGGAATAATAACTATGAAGGGAGACAGGAAGTAAGCGAAGACCAACTTTGCTTTGTTTTGGTGGCTGTGCATTAGTTCAATCACTTATTTGTTTATTTCCCACCACGCCATAAACAAGATCTAAGCCACTCCTCAGGTCAGGTACTCACTAAAAGGCCTCTGAGTCCCTGCCACTCTGAAGGTGCTGCAGGCAATCCATCACTGCTGCTCAGGAGGCCAGTCTGCATCAGATGGATGAAAAAGCCCTGGTCCCTGCCTCTGTGAGTGCAGGGTTAGGATTCCATGAAGGACCCTCTCTCCTACCTCCCATAGCTGGAGAATTCATTTTCATGTCATGTAATTTACTGTATTAACAATGGCTGCCTGCCTAAGGCTCTCCTTGGAAATCTGAGAAACTCTTTCCTGCCTTCCTCCTGTGCTCCTCCAAGATAGCTGTGGGCTCCTAGGGCCCTCAAGAAGGTCTTTGTCATTTTCTCCAAGCACGTTGGAAAGATGAATGGGGTGAAACAATTCCCTGAGGTGTTCCCACTGATTAGCATCCCAAAGGAGTCACTCTGGAGGCCTTTCAAGGTGTCCTGCCTAACGCAGCTATCCCACCCAGGGAGTGGGAGCTAGGCCACAACACGGGTGTCCACCAGCTGTAGCAGGCCCTGCACGCAGGCTGGGTACCCAGTGGTCCAGCAAGTTAAAATGGCCTTCAAGCAATCTGGTATTTGTACTTGTGAAGAAATGTGTTCAGTCCCAGGAGGAACTCTGCTGTGATTTTATTTTTAGCTTTAAAAAAATTGATTCTTAAGACTAAGCATGTAGTGCTATTTCAAGTATATGCAAGTTTATGTGTAATTACAGAGTGATAAAAGTCAGTCTTCTTTTTTGGAACATTTTCGTTTTAGTGGAGGTACAGGCATAACTCGGAGATATGGTGGGCATTCCAGACCACTGCAATAAAGCTAATATCACATTAAAGCAAGTCCCATAAAGTTATTGGCTTCCTAGTGCATATAAAAGTTTTATTTACACTATTCTGTAGTCTATTAAATGTGCAGTAGCTTTATACCTAAAATGCCAATGCACCTAGCTTAACTAAAAGTGTTTTATTGCTCAAAAATGCTAACAATCTTCTGGGCCTTCAGCAAGTCATAATCTTTTTGCTGGTGGAGAGTCCTGTCTTCATGTTCAGGGCCTTGCTTTGGATTAGACTTTGGCTTTGGGGAATATTGTGGCTGGGTCAGTCCTCTATCAGACCACTCAAACGTTCTTCTCAGCAACAGGGTTGTTTCACTTTATTGTCATTCCTGGGTTCACTGGAGTAGCACTTTTAATTTCCTTCAAGAACTTTTCCTTTACATTCAAAACTTGGCTAACTGTGGCACAAGAGGCCTCTCTTTCAGTCCGTCTCGGCTTTTGACATGATCTGCTCACTGAGACCTGTGACTCTTCCTTCCCCTTGAACATGTAGAGGCCATTGTAGGGTTATAGGTTATAAGCCTAATTGCCACATCATTGTGCTTCAGGGACTAGGAAAGTGCTAGGAGAGAGAGGAACAGAGGATTGGATGGTTGGTGAAGCAGTCATCAACCAAGTCCACCATGTCATATGGGCATGATTCGTGGCACCCCAAAACAATTACAACGTAGCATCGGAGAGCACTGATCACCGTAACAGGTACAAAATAATGAAATGCTAGAAATATTGGTAGAATTCCCACAATGTGACACCGAGACACAGAGTGAGCTCACGGTATTGGAAAAATGGCACTCATAGCCTTGGTCAGCTGAGTTGCCACACACCTTTAATTTGAAAAGCATGATGTCTGTGAAATACAGTAAAATAAGACATGCCTATGATACAGAGAGACATTAGCATTTAAAGTGCGTAGTTTTATGTGTTTTGACAAATGCATGTACCTCTATAATCCACAACCAATTAAGAAACTATTATAATTAAAAAGTATATTTTAACTACACAGTAAGTTTCCTCATTGTGCCCTCTTACCATTCATTCTCAGCTACTACCTATAAGGCAACTACCAGTCTTGCTTCTATTCCCAAAGATGGTTCTGCCTTTCTTTGAACTTTGGACAAATGTGTTCAAAGATAATGTGATCTTTTCTTTCTGTCTTCCTTCACTCAATGGGATACTCTTCCAATTCATCTATGTTGTTACGGATATCAATAGTGTGTACTTTTAATTGATGAATAATATTCCAGTATATGCATAGACATACTACAATTTGTTTCCATATTCAAGAAGCAAAGTACATTCATGGTGTTTTCAATGTACTCTTGGGATATTATCAACTTCTTAATAAATATTTGCATAGAGGTCTTTAATGGACAGATGTTTTCTGGTTCTCTAGGTTAAATATCCGGGAGGGAGATATTTTGAACATGTGTAAGTTTAAGTTTTAACTTTATTTTTAAAAATTTGGCTGGGTGTCGTGGTTCCTGCCTCTAATGTCAGCTCTTTGGGTTTTTGGGAAGCCAAAGCAGGCAGATCACCTGAAGTCTGGAGTTCAAGACTAGCCTGACTAACATGGTGAAACCCTATCTCTACTAAAAATGCAAAAAAAAAAAACTAGCCGGGTGTGGTGACATGTACTTATAATCCTACCCACTTGGGAGACTGAGGCAGGAGAATCACTTGAACCCAGGAGGCAGAGGTTGCAGTGAGCTGAGATTGTGCCACTGCACTCCAGCCTGGGCAACAAGAGCAAAAACTCCAACTCAAAAAAAAAAAAAAGCTAAGTTGTTTTCCAGATAGTTGTACTGTTTTGCATTCTCATCAGCAACCCATAAGAACCAAAAGCAATGGCAACAAAGGCCAAAATAGACAAATGGGATCTAATTAAACTCTAGAGCTTCTGCACTGCAAAAGAACAATCGATAGAGTGAACTGGCAACCAACAGAATAGGAAAAAATTTTTGCAATCTACCCATCTGACAAAAAGTAGGTGAAGGATATGAACAGATACCTCTCAAAAGAAGACATTTATGCAGCCAACAAACATGAAAAAATGCTCATCATCACTGACTATTAGAGAAATGCAAATTAAAACCACAATGAGATACCATCTAGCACCAGTTAGAATGGCAACCATTAAAAAATCTGGAGACAACAGATGCTGGAGAGGATGTGGAGAAATAGGAACACTTTTACACTGTTGGTGGGAGTGTAAATTAGTTCAACCATTGTGGAAGACAGTGTGGAGATTTTTCAAGGATCTAGAGATAGAAATTACATTTGTCCCAACAATCCCATTACTGAGTATATTTCCAAAGGATTATAAATCGTTCTATTATAAAGACACATGTACAGTTATGTTCATTGTGGCACTGTTTACAATAGCAAAGACCTGGAACCAACCAAAATACCCATTAATGATAGACTGGACAAAGAAAATGTGGCACATATACATTATGGAATACTATGCAGCCATAAAAAACACGAGTTCGTGTCCTTTATAGAGACATGGATGAATCTAGAAACTGTCATTCTCAGCAAACTGACACAAGAACAGAAAACCAAACACATCATGTTTACACTCATAGACGGGTGATGAACAATGTGAATACTTGGACACAGGGAAGAGAACAACACTCACTGGGCTAGGTGGGGGGGTGGAGGGGAGGGGAGGGACAGCAGGGGGCGCGGAGGATGGGGAGGGGTAACACCTGGATAAATGCCTGATGTAGGCGACGGGGTCGGGGTCATGGAGCAGCAAACCACCATGGCATGTATATACCTATGCAACAATCCTACAGGATGCAGGATGTGCACATGTATTCCAGAGCCCAAAGTACAATTAAAAAAAAAAAAAAGAATTACGGTTTCCATCAACCCTCACTAGCATTTGATATTGTTCATCTTCCAAAATTTAGTCATCTAGGAGGCATGTAGTGGTATGTTCTATTATATGCTATTTTAATTTACGTTTCCCTGACAAATAGTAACTTTGAGACTCATTTAATGTTATTATTTGCTATCTATATATGTTTTAGTTAACTGTCTATTCAAATCTTTGCTATTTTTATTGAACAGCTGTGATTTTTTTAATGAATTGTAAGAGTTCTTTATATATTCTGAACATGAATCTTTTTCAACTATGTGATCTTGCAAATATTTTTTACAAAACTAGCTCACTTTTAATGTTCTTAACAGTGCCTTTCACATTGTGCTAGGTGAGATAAGCCAGACACAGAAAAATGCTACATGATTTCACTTTTATGTAAAATCTAAAAGGGAAGGAAAAAAGAGGAAAGAAGAACTCAAATACACAGAAACAGAGCAAAACAGTGGTTATTTGGGGTCGAGGTGGGAGGGCATTGGAGATGGAGGTCAAAAGGTACAAAATTTCAGTTTTATATAATAAATAAATCTGGAGATTCAATGTACAGCATGATAATTAGCAGGGTGTGGTGGCACATGTCTGTAGTCCCAGCTACTCAGGAGGTTGAGGCAGGAGAATTGCTTGAACTTGGGAGGCAGAGGTTGTAGTGAGTCAAGGTGACACTACTCCAGCCAGGACAACAGAGGGAGACTCAGTCTAAAAAAATAATAAAATGAAACAAAATAATATAATGTACAGCATGAGGACTATTATTAACAATATTGTATCATATAATAGAAATTTACTAAGACAGTAGATTTGACAAACTTTATCCACACATACAAACCAAAAAGGAACTGTGTGGCATCATGGATATGTTAATTTGTTTGACTATAGCAATAATATCACTATATATATATATATATAGTGATATATATATATATAGTGATATATATATATAGTGATATATATATATATAGTGATATATATATATATAGTGATATATATATATATATATATATGTCAAAACATCTTGTTGTATACCTTAAATAATACATACAAGAAAAAACAAACCACAATAAAAAATATCCTTCAAATAAGCTTTTAATTGATGAAAGCAATTGTCTTGATCTGTTTAGGTTGTTACAACACAAAATAACATAAATGGAGTGGCTTATAAGCAACATAAATGTATTGCTCACAATTGCAGAGCTGCGCAGTCCAGGACTGAGGCACTGGCAGATTCAGCGTCTGCTGAGCGCCCTCAGGTTCATAGATGGCGCCTTCCTGTTGCGACCTTGCAGGGTGGCGGAGACAAGCTGGCTCTCTGGGACTTCTTTCATAAGAGCAGTGCCATTCCTGCTGGCTCACCCACATGACTTCATCACCTCCCAAACGTTTCTCCTACTAACACATTCACATTGGGAATCAGGTTTCAATGTACAAATTTACGGGGACACAAACAGCACCCAATTTTCTTGTTGTTCATAATGTTTTAATGCAGTTAAATAATTTGCCCAAATTAATGCCAGAGAGATGTTCCTACGTTTTCTTTTAGAAATATTTTGTTTTGGGGATTTACATTTAGGTTCATGATTCATTTCAAGTTAATGTTTGTGTAAAATGTAAAGTAAGGGTCAAGGTGTGTTTTTTTGTTTGTCTTATGGATGATCAGCTGCACTCGCTGAAAAGGCTATCCTTTTAAATTGTCTTGGTACCTTTGCCAAAAATAAGTTGCCTGTGTATCTGTGAGACTGTTTTTAGACTTTAACTTTAATCTCTTTCTTGCTGCCTCTATCCTTAGGCAAATACTACCCCTGTTTCGGTTTTCAGTTTTTTTAAGTTATATTTCTCACTGATTTCTAAAAAATCTTTATATATTCTGGATACAATCCCCTTATCAAATATGTCATTTACAAATATTCTATCCTGTGAGCTATCTATCTCTTTACCCTCTTTGTGATGTCATTTGTAGTGCAGATTTTTATGAAGTCCAAATTTATCTCTATATTTTATTTTATTTGGTCACTTCTAAGGTTCCATTACCTAATTCAAGGTCATGAGTATTTACTCCTATTTTTTTTTTTTGAGATGGAATTTCACTCTTGTTACCTAGGCTGGAGTGCAATGGCGTGATCTCAGGTCTCTGCAACCTCCGCCTCCTGGGTTCAAGCAATTCTCCTGCCTCAGCCTCCTGAGTAGCTGGGACTACAGGCATGTGCTACCATACCCAGCTAATTTTTTTGTATTTTTAGTAGAGACGGGGTTTCACCATGTTGACCAGGATGGTGTCGATCTCTTGATCCACCCGCCTCGGCCTCCCAAAGTGCTGGGATTACTCCTATTTTTTTTTCTAAGAGACTTATAGCTTTAGTTTTTACCTTTAGGTCTATGGTCCATTTTTGAGTTAATTTTTTCATATACTATTAGGAATGGGCACAAATTAATGATCTTGAATCTAAATATTAGAGAATACATCTACAAGTATACTTTCAATCATCTCTACATTACCTGTAATACCTAATATAATGTAAATAGTTGTTACACTGTATTGTTTTTCTGTTTGTACTATGTATGATTGTTGTGTTGTTTATAAATAGTATTCGTTTATTATAAATATAATTTATTGAGGCCAGAAACAGTGGTTCATCCCTGTAATCCCAGCACTTTGGAAGTCTAAGGCAGGTGTATCACTTACTCCCAGGAGTTCGAGACCTGCCTGGTCAACATAGTGAAACCCCGTCTCTACTAAAAATACAATAAAAAAATTGGGTGTAGTGGCACACTCCTGTAATCCCAGCTACTTGGGAGACTAAGGCAGGAGAATAGGTTGAACCTGAACCTAGGAGATGGAGGTTGCAGTGAGCCATGATTGCACCATTCCTCTCCAGCTTGGGCAACAAGAGTGAAACTCCATCCAAAAGAGAGAGAGAGAGAGAGAGAGAGAGAGAGAGAGAGAGAGAGAGAGAGAGAGAGAGAGAGAGAGAGAGAGAGAAAATAAAAGAAAAAATAAATATTATATATTGCTTATTTATAAACAATACAACACAAGCATCAGTTATTGAGAGGACCATTTTTTCCCATTAAATTGTGTTGGCACATTTATTTTAAAAATTCACCATAAATGAAGAGTTTATTTCCATGCTTTTAATAGTATTCTACTGATCTACATACTCCTCCTTTCCCAGCAGCACACTGTCGTTATCACCATAGCTTTAGAGTAAGTTTTGAATTTGTGAAGTGTGAATTTTGGAGTACATGTGCAGAACATGCAAGATAGTTGCATAGGTACACACGTGGCAGTATGTTTTGCT